>AUXJ01007520.1:0-29125 GCA_000482205.1 Herpetomonas muscarum
GGGGAGACCGGGGGGAGGGGGAGGGGGGGGAGAGAGGAGGGGGAGGGTTGCTTGTGGCTGTGCTTAAATATGAACGAAAAACACAGGAACAGGGAAAGAACAAGAAGGCATACACAGATAAATAGCATGGATCAGGAACCTTATCGTACAAACGGCAAACATAGTCTGTCGAGGTGAAAAAAACAAGTGTGTAGAGACACTGCCTTTTCGGAGGGGTGCCTCACGCACATCTTAATACATGCATTGTATAATAACCATTTCGAATGCATAGTTCTGCTACTCCCCCCCTCCCTATCTGTCCCTCCTGAGAGGGTGACGGAGCAAGTGTAGCATCACGTGCCCCCAGCGATGAGCAGCGCCGTGTGCAGAGGGAGGGGGGCGGTGGTGTAGTGGAACCGGAGAGAGGGAAAAAGGAATGATGATCCACACTCGACATTCACGAGACACTTTTAAAAAAAAGTAAAAGAAAGGAAAGGAAAAGAAAAGAGATGACAGAAAAGGCGAAACGAACGGAAAGGACAGTGGGTCCCATAAATAAATATTGGAGGCATAATAGGAAAACACGGGAGAAGTAAGACGAGCAAAAACACACTTGAAGAGGGGAGAAGGGAACAGGTTCCACTGACAGTAGAATGGGACGGAGGGGAGGGGGGTGATCGGAAGGATTGCTGCACCGAAGCTGAACACACCGCTAACACGGGCCAGAAAGATGGCCGGGCACCCATCGCAGTACGCAAGCTAGCAGCGACAGCTACGGTTGAGAAACACTGTGGAGGAAAAAAAGGGAAAAATAACGAGAGGCTGCGCGTCTTTATTATCCCCCATGCCCCTCCTGTTCCGTATCTGAGCCGCCAGTGGGGACTGGAATAGTCGTGGGGGTGGAAGAAAAGGAGAGAGGAGGGGGGGGGGAAGGGTGGTGCTAGTGCAAGATAAAGCTGACGTCCGCGCGGCCACGGCGGCTGCCGTGGGCGGAAATGGGCGCAGGGGAGGTGCTCCGCGCCGAAAAATTCGCGAAGGGGGCGCTTGTCGGCGACAGTATTCCGGTCGTAGGCGACCCGCCGACCTTCGCCAGCGCCGCGCCACTCTGCGGCTCGAGCGACAGGGAGCCCATCGCCTGCCCCTGCGAGGTGCTGTTGTTCCGCTCCGACCCGCCGTCGGGGAAGGGGGCACTGGTGCTGGCGGTGCGGTCGGGCACCAGGCTGTGGTCAAAGCTCACTCGCCGCCGGTGGCCCTCGCTACTGTGCGGCGACGCCACGACGCTGCCGTCGCTGTTGTCTTCGCTGCGGCTGTGGGGGTGGTAGTAGTGGTGGTGGTGTTGGCTGCCGCTGTAGACACCGCTGCTGCTGTTTCGGCTGCTGCCGGCGCCATCCACGGCCGACGCCGTCGACCCTGGGTTCATTTGCCGCACCAGAGCGCTGATGCGGGCAAAGTCCTTGGCGTGCTCCTCCTCCACGTGCGTGGACTTGCGGTACCCGCTACCGCTCCACCCCCCGCCGTTCGACGTCGCGCTGCGAGCGCTGGAGCCGCGGTGGAGGATCGACGACTGCGGGGGGGCGAGGATGGAGGGGCCGGACACCGAGCCGCCGGCGGCGTCACTGCTAACAGGGAGGGCGGGCGTTTCGGGGGAGAAGGTCACCGTCTGCCGCGGCGTCACGGAGCCGCTCAGCGACCGGCTGTGCAGCGTCGGGGAGCCCCGCGTCATGCTCGGCAGCTCCGGCGGCGACGACTGCGCGCCGGCGGAGACGGCGCTGCTGTTGAGCAGGGACGGCCGCACCTCGCGGGTGCGGCTGCCCTTCAGACTGATCGTGCCGGAAATGTCAGAGTGGCCCAATGACGCCGACCCGCGGTGCTCCCCCCTGCGGCCCTCGTCCTGCGTTGATGCCGCTGCCCCCGACCCGCTGGAGGGACTGGAGACGTCGGTGGAGGTGGCCCCGGCCCCGGCAGCACTCCTCCGAAGGGTGGCGGCCGTCCGACGGACGTTGACGAGGACGGGCCGCTCGTTGGACGAGTGCGGCTCAAGTGCTACGTACTTTGGCGAGCCGCGAGAGGAGGGCCGCTGGTTCGCTGGCACAATGGGCTGCTCACCCTCTACATAGGCCATGGTCGCCTCCCCGGGCACCGACTGCGTATCGCTTGGGTCCAGCACGCTCGGCAAAACAATCGAGCCGCCCTCCACAGCGGCCTCGTCGTTCTGTAGGCTAGTTCGGCCCGCGTTGCTGGCCCCGTAGGGTGGGCTGGGTGTGTCGTAGAGGGTGTGGGAGCCAATGCTCGGCGTCGTCAGCGTCGCCGTCGTCTCGGCCGTGCCGAGAGCGGAGAGGATAGCGAGGGGCGAGCCGCTTCCCTGGTGCAGCAGCACCTGCTGCGGCACCGGCGGCTGGGACATCATCGAGTTCGCGAGGGCGACGGGCACCGTCGCGGAAGAGAAGCGCCGCCGGGGGTCGTACAGCGTCGCAGTGGGGCGGCCGCTGTCGCTGCGCAGGAGAACCGGAATCGTCGAGTGGGTGCTGTCAGCGAAGGGGGAGCCAAAGTTGTCCGCGTCGGCCATAAGGGGAGACCCGCCGGAGAAGCTGATGCGCTGGAAAGGGGGGGTGCCCGCACCGTCGCGGTCGGGCAACGCGGGGGGCCTCACCGGGGGCGGCTGCGGGATCATCACCACCTCCGAGACGGAGGTGACGAGCGGCGTGAGGCTGTTGTGCCTCTTGGGGGAGATAGGGCCCTGGGAGGATTGCTCGACGTCCGTTTTGCTTGGCAGGTGCACGGACGAGAGGCTGTTGTCGTCACCCGCATCCGCCAGCCCATGTCGGGAGCGGAGGGGGTGTGCTAAGCCGATCTTGCCGCTTTCAACGGCCGAGGACTGAGGCGAGCACAGCTCCTCCGGGCCGCCACCGGTCCCGTCGTCATCGGTGTTGTACTGCGTGTCCTCGCGGCCGTCATTGTCGGACTCCTTCGGGGGTGCCACGACAGGGCACACCACCACCCGCTGCTGCAGCTGTGGTAGTTGCTGCTGCCGCACGGACGCATTCAGAGACGTGCGGCCGCTAGGAGGGTCGCGGGAACATGTACTGGTATTGTCGTCTTGAGAGCCTTTGTCCTTCGCCCCGGAAGTCTTTGATTTCCATGGCCAGCGCATTATTACAGAGGAGCGTAGGAGGCTGGAATGGTAATGACTAGATGCAGATATAGAGAAAAAAAGAAAGGGAAAATAAAAACAGACAGGTAGTACCACAGGTCTATGTTGGATAAATAATTGGCAGTGTTGTGTTTTCTTTTATATTATTATTTTTTGTAAAAGGGTGGAATAGGCGCCAATAAGAGGGTGAAAACACGGTGAATGGGGTAATGGCTTCCAGTGCGAAGGTGAGAAAGGGATGAGGTAGGGGAGGGAGGGGAGGGAGGGGAGGAGGGGAAGGGGGGGGGGAACAATACGAGAGAAGTAAGAAAGGAAGCAAAATCTCCAAGAAACCCACAACGAGAATGAGATCAAGCGGATGCCGTATATACTCACGTCGTGCTACCAGTGCCCAGTGGAGAAGTTATAGAAGAAGAGAAGAGAGGAAACAAAAGGCAAAAGAGAGAATGAAAAGAAAGGGGGGAAGAAGTCAGAATAGTGTGTCCACGGCAACTGTCGACAGATCGGATAAGAGCGCACGCCAGAGTCAAAGAGTACACCAGCTTCCTTCGCTTTATATAAATGTGTTTTTTTTATTGCTTGGCAAGTAAGCAAATCAAAAAAAAGAAGGAAACAAAAATATAAAGACAATGAACCGACACGCACGCAAACACGGACGCGTCGCAATAGCCAAGTGCTGGCTTTATCGCTCCCTGGTGTGTATTTACTTATTTACAAGAGGGACCGAGAATTATCTCTATCACCTGCTGCGCGGAGAGGCAGCATCCACAAACTGGACGTTTGTGTATGTGTATGTATATCTGCTGGGAAGTAGCTAGACAATTGTTCTGTTATTATTCCTATAGTGTCGGCAGGGAGAGAAAGAGGAAAAGAGGGTGATGGGGTAAGGGTGGGGGGTGAGTTGTAGCTGTAGCCACGGGACTAAAACTGTGGTGGATGCTCTCACGATCCCTACTCGGCTGTTATTCTGTGTTCGTGTGTATGTATGTGTGTGTGTGCGTGTGCGTTACAGAAGTATAAATGTAGAGTGATTGTTGCGAGAGGAACAGGGAGTACAAAAAGGCGTAACGGTGAAATCAGAAACATCTTTTTCAGTACTGGCCATACAGTTGAGAGCCTTAAGACATCCAGGGTCAATTTAGGTTTCAGAAAGCGGAGGGGTGCACACAAAGTCGATCCTAACTGCATGCATTCGCACCTCTGCTAATTAGAGATACTGCCCAAGTCATCAATGATAAGTGTGTCTCTGTGTGTGTTGGTGATATTAGACAGAGTGCTCTTTGGATGGGGTGTGGGGGTGCATGTATGTATTCGCGAGTACAAGCCACTGTTCCCCAGTCGTGTGAGCCATTCACCAATGCGAATAGAATGGAGGAGGGGGGGGGGGCACAGTTTCAGTGTTGTCGGTCGGGAGGGATATTTGTATGTTGAAGATGCGACCGCCAAAAGAGGAAGAATCATGTAACAGAAGAGCGGATATGGAATGTACAGACCCTTAGGCCGGTGGACTTGGAGAGAAACACTCTCAAATGAAAACGTAAACGTGCAAAGGATACACGTACATCCCCGCTGGAAGGACCAGCGGGCATATCACTGCACCTGTGTGAACGCGAACGGCAACGGAAGAAAGAAAAACGTCCCCAGTGAGAAGATGTCGGAAATTAACAGCTCACTTCGCCTCATGTGGACAGACAAGAATGAGGGAAGGAGAGAGAGGTGCCTAAAGTTTGTCTCATCACACGAAACGAAAGACAGAAAGCGAACACAATTGTTTGTGGTGGCTAAACCAAATTAAAAAAACGAAAGGACGGAGAAAGGGAAAAGTGAAACACACGAAAGAAATATTTTGGCAAAGATATGGTGAGAATGATTAAATTTAGAAACCACAGCAACTATAGCGAGTGCACAGCCTGACGTCCACGACAGCGCCTGTACGTAGTACTAGTGGTAAATGGGTAAATGCGCATGAAAGGAAAACAGACAGATTGTGGACATATGTAAAAAAAGAGGAAAAAATATGAAGATTTGTAATGTATCAGCTGGCCCGAGGGGAAGGAGGACGAATGGGGCAGACGCAGGTCATTTATGGATCAAGTTATGATGCTAATGACTGCTGCGCTGGGGGTGTATAGGGGGGTAGTTTAAAAACATGAAAGGTTGACACATATGAGCGAAGAAACACAAGGAAAAAACAGCAATGGATGGGGTGGGAAAGAAATAATCGTGAGAGAGTAACGCTGATGTGTACGGAGAAGCGGTAGAGGGAAATGATATTAAGCGAACTTAGAGTTATATATAGAGAGAGAAAAAAAGAGAAGGGAACCTTGAAAGGGTGATCTCTGTGCAGTGACTGCAGAACAAGATGCAGGGGGCACCAGTGCGGGGAATGTTATATAGGGGGTACACAGAGTGCGTGAAAATGTACACAGCGCGTGTACCCGCATGGTGACGCAAAGATAAGTGGCCAATACCCGATCAGTCCACCAGGTATGAGCCAAATAGAGTTCCGTGCATTACACAGCATGGAGAGGTGTACCAGCATGTGTGCGTGTGTATGCGTGCGTATAAACATTGTAAAGAGGAGAAGCCAATGACAGGGGCGACAAGCCACGCGAGTAGTCGTGTACAGTGCCCATGAGGAGCGGTTAGAAGAGATGTGGTACGGTGACGACGCTACTTATCGTCCGATGCCGAGTCCAGTACAACGGCCTGCGTAAAGCGAATCGAACTCGCGCGACGCCGTAGCGGCGGCGCCTCCTCTTCCTCGCTATCATTATTACCACGGCTCTTTTTGTCTCTGTCGCCCGCTCTTCTGCCACTAGTTTTGCTCTTTTCGCTCCCCACCCAGTTGTTCTGTCTACTGCCAGTCGCAGCCCGCCTATTCCGTCTCGCAGCACTAGTGGTCTCCTCCTTGGAGAGATCGATGACACGCTCTCGCGGCGGCCGCCGTGTCCCCCGCCGCGCCAGCTGCCCTGCGTGGCTGCTGGAGGTCTGCTGACGCTTCCGACGCGTGTGCCGCACCACCGCCCGCTCCTCCTCGTTCAAGGGGATGTATATGGGCCGGTGCCACGAGCTCTGCGTCCCGCCGCTGTCGTCCGATGACTGGGAGGAGCCGGAGGAGGAGGACGCGCTCGACCCGCCGCTGCTGCTGCTACTACCGGGATTCGTCTCGTCGCTGGTTCGGTCACGGCGCTCTCTCTCATGATCCCAGTCGTCCTCCTCGTCCTCGCTATAGTAACTGTCGTCGTCGTCATCGTCGTCGTAGTCATCATCATCGTCGTCGCTGCCACTGCTGCTGCTGTCCGTGTAGCTGCCGTCAGAGGATGCTCTCATCTTATTGGAGGATTTGTACGACTTCAGTATTGCCTGACGCCGCGCTACAATGTCATCGATCGACTCCGTCTTTTCGACGGTGCCGCTAGTGCCGCTGCCACCACAGCAGCAGCAGCCCCACGAGCTTTTCTTCCCACCGGAGCCACTAGACCCTTTGGGAAGGCCGCTGCTGAGACCCGAGCCCATTGTGTGCGTGTGTATATAGACTATAGAATGCGCTGCTCTGCTACTTTTGTTGGGATCTGAGGTGAAGGAGCCCGAAGATCTGTACGTGAAGACACCAACCAACAATGACAATCATGAGGAGCTCTTCACAGCTTGCACCCCGTGTTTGCAGCTGACTGACACGGAAAGAGAAGAATATCGGGGACCGTGGCAGATACACGGCCCAAAAAGAGCTGTCACCAAAGTTGTAAACAACAGCAAAGGAAATCAAAAGTAGGTAGTGAATGGACACCTACCGGTAACGCCGGTGTATACAAATGTTGGGGGAAAAATCAACAAAACGATGAAGATTGATCAAGATGCAGAAGGGCCGTTCTCCCAAGAAGCGCCACCCCCGGCTGCGATGCAGTACACCAAAGCAAGTGACAGTGAACTGTCGCTTGGCAGGTGACCCCACCGAAGGCCTGTACTATGTGCTTGTTGGTGGCCCACACCCGTCGCCACTGGTGCTTTGCTATTGTCGCTGTGTGTGTTTTTTTTCTGCTTTTGTGTTGTGGTTGTTATTACAGAGAGGAGGAAAAGGGAAATGAGGAGTAGGGAAGGGACAGAAAGAACGAAGAATTGTTCAGCTGGGCAGGCCGAATGGTGGTGGCCGGCTGGGCCACGCCTGCATCAGTTTGTGCCGTAGCGAGCCACCACATCCACCAGCACCTACACCGTATGAGACGACATTTCTAGGTCATATTCTTCCTTCTCTGGGGCTGAAGCACAATGCTTGGTGAATGTGCAAATACTTGTTGCGAGGTGTACCTCTCCTCTTATTGATGTGTCCCAGTATTTCTATTTTTATCTTTTTTTCCTTTTTTGTTGTGTTGCCGTTGCCCAGATGAACATTTCAGCTCTTGATCGTTTAGTGTGCATTGCATCCAGTAGGATGAATGCTTACGATGGTAAAGGGGTCGATGACACGTGGCCGCAGGCATTCGTCGCGGATAAGATGGGAAATCATGCTCAACAAAAAGCACTAAACATAAAGAGAAGCAGGCAGCACAATGGGGAGATGTGAGAGAGAGAACGGGGGGTGAAGCTGACACTCACACAACATGGGTATGTAGTAGAGGGCGGAGAAGGGGAGGGGGGGGGGGGAAGAAATAAGAAGCTGAGAGGAATGAGATTACAAAATTGAACGCTTGTTCGGTGTAGTTCTCTGTCGTAGCGTTCATAATAATAAAAAAATACAAGCGCAGCCTTCCGTGCATTGCCACAGGGAAGTCTGTAGTGCTCAGACACAAGCGCTCTCAGAGTGATATTTGCCGAGGAAAGGACCAGAGTGGTAGACACCACTTATCGACTAACTCTAGACAAACGATGGGAGAGGGGGGGGGTGAGATAACAAAAAAAGAAAAAGAAAAAGAAGAAGACATAGCGCACAGAAACCAGAATTTATAGCAAAAAAATAATGCACTGTAAACATGTAAACAAAAGGGGAAAAGGAACTCAAAAATAGAGTGAGAGCATTCCACATGGAAAGCAGTGTTCAAGAAGAAAAAGAAGGGGGAGGTAGAAGTGAAAGCAAGTATTCAAGGTATGATGGTCCACGAATAATGACATTGACCCAACCATGTAAGTGCACACGAGCATGGCAATGGATCTGGGGGGGGGGGGGGGGTACACATAGATGTCGCTGGACGAGCAGCAATACATAAACAACTGGGGGAGGGTGGGGGAGAGACTGAAACGAAATGACACGGGAAAGAAGAGAGGGGAGGGGAGAAGGGGGAGGCCTGCACGAGATGGTCTGTACGATCTGGCCAGAGAATGTTCAAATGTCACGAGAAACAGAAAAGGAGAGGAGTTATATATATAAGCGTCATCTGCGTGTGTAGTTGACTAAGGCAACAATGAGAGATGGTCAAGGGGCGCAAACAATCGAGGCAGGGTTTTAACTGTATAGGGTTCGACGCCCCGACGATTGCGCCAGCGTGAGACCATGCAGGGCATTGTTGGTGCCGAAACGTATCAAAAGGAAAATGTGTGGTGACAAGATTAGGCAATAGAAAAGGGGAAACTACAGAACGGGGAAAAAGATAGCACGTGGTTTACACAAAGGAATAAAAAATAAAGGTAGTAACGGAAAGTGAATGAGAAGTATGTTTGGGAGAGGGTATTGGAGAAGGGCTATGGCATGCCCAAGAGATCGTAGTCGTAAACCTCTGGCGACCATACCTGCGAGGGCACATCGGGTTCGTCCGAGACGGCCGCGAATGTAGGGGTGTGGGGTATCGATGCCTCCTCAGCCGGCTGCTTCTCCAATGAAGGACGCTGCTCGGACAATCGCTGCTGTGGGGACGTTGGCGATGCGTGGCTCGGTTGGTGTTCTCCCTGTCTCTCCGGGTGATTTTGCCGCGGTCCCAGCTGTTGCTGCGGCGACGGTGGGGTGCAGATCATGTGGGTGGGTCTGGTGTCCCCCCTCCCCATGCTAGGCGACTGCGGATGGTGTTGGCTGCTGTGCTGAATCGGGTTGCGCGGGTGCGGCTGGGGCGGTGAGTGCTGACGCGGATTGTACCCGTAGCCGTTCTGCTGCTGCTGATGCGGCGGCAGCAGCGGCGGTGTGCCCGCGGTGTTAGGAACGCCGCCATGGTACGTGTTGCCCTGTGGTGGGTATGGGTTGTACAGTGGTGGGCGGGCGTACGGTTGGGAGGTCGGCGTCTGTGGGGAGGGTACAGGCCGGGAGGGAGGCATGCCGGCGGGCATGCTGCTGCCCCTTTCGGCACTCCACGCGCGATTCACCTGCTGCGGCGCAGGGCCGCCACCTACGACCGGCGGGCGTGCCGCTGCCGGCGCTACATCCGGAAGAACCCGAACTGGCGACTTGTGCGGCTGCGTTGTCACATCCGCCCCCTCATCCACCTTCGCGGCTACCCCCTTACTTGGGCTGCTGTCCCCGCTGCTGATGGAGTCTAAATCAGAGAGTGGCGGTGAGGTCTCGATCCAGCGCGCTTCGCCAAGCACCTCGAACCACCGCGGCGGTGCCGGGTAGACCACCTCCTCGAACGGCTTCATCCGGAAGCAGCGGCGCCACTTGTTCTGCCGCCGCTGGATATCCGTGATGGGCTTCGGCGGCCGCGGCATCTCGCTGGGGTCGAGGGGCGTCTCGTAGTACGGCAGCCCCGGGTCGACCCGCTCCTCGCGCGGGAGGATGCGGCCCTCGTCCGTGATGATCGGCACCGTGCACGACGGCTGCGGCCCGCGCATGACCGGCGGCAGCCCCGTCCACGGCACGATCCCATTCACCGTGTGCGGACGGTTGCCGTTCTGCGGCAAGTGACTGAACTTTGACGGGGCGACGATCCGTCGCGGCCGCATCTGCCCAACGCACGGCGGGAAGTTGTCGCTGCCGCGGCGTAGCTTAAAGCCAGGCACCAGCGGGTTGGGGTTGTCTTCGTCGTCAGACGAGTCCGCCTCCGACGAAGCGCCATCCCGCCACGCGGGGCAGCAGCAGAAGACCCCACCCAGGCAGTAGCGGTAGAAGAGCACCGCCGCCACCGCGAGCACGGCCAACAGAATGAGCACGACAATCAGCGCCACCGCCCACCCGGGCACACCAGAGGACTTCTCAATCACAGGCGGCGGTGGTGGAGGAGGTGGTGGGGATGGGGGTGGCTGTGTGGAAGGGCTGCTACCCCCACTTGAGCTGCTACTCTCTGGGTGTGGCTTGGAGCCTTTATCGGAGCTGCCGCCTGAGGGTTGAGTTGTCGTCCCTTCACTAGAACTGCTACCGCTAGGATGGGGCTTCGACCCTTTATCGGAGCTGTCAACCGAGGGTTGGGGCTTGGTGTTGCCTTCGCTCGAGCTGCTTTCTGGGTGCGGTTTCGAGCCCTTATCGGAGCTCGTAGCCGAGGACTGGGATGTGAGGTTGCCTTCATTTGAGCTGCTCTCTGGGTGCGGCCTCGAGCCTTTGTCAGAGCTGTCCACAGAAGGCTGAGATGTCGTCCCTTCACTGGAACTACTGCGGCCAGGATGCGGATTCGAGCCCTTGTCGGAGCTATCACCTGAGGGTTGAGTTGTCGTCCCTTCACTGGAACTGCTACCGCCAGGATGGGGCCTCGACCCTTTATCGGAGCTGTCAACCGAGTGAAGGGACGTGAAGTTGCCTTCACCCGAGCTGCTCTCTGGGTGTGGCTTCGAGCCCTTATCGGAGCTCGTAGCCGAGGACTGGGATGTGAGTTTACCTTCGCTCGAGCTGCTCTCTGGGGGCGGTTTCGATCCTTTGTCGGAGCTCTCTCCAGGTTGCTGCGTGACATGAGCATCAGAGCTACTTTCGACGGGTGTCTGAGTGGACGTGTTGTTGTTGGCGCCGCCGCTGTCACTGGACGTCGATAGCTCTGCTCCAGAGCCACTTTCTTCCTTCGAACCAGGATTAGGCTCTTTACCGGGGTCTGTTTTTGAGTTGCCGGCCTCACCAGCTCCATCACCTTCCTTACCCTCAGCCCCACTCCCGACAATATCGTCCTCCTCTCCTGCGTCACCTGTTGCTGGCGTCACATCCACTGCGAAAGGGTCGCCCTGTGCACCATCGGCGGCTCCATCTGCCGGGGAAGGGGGAAGTGGAGTGGTTCGGACAGTTGTAGGATTCGCAGCACCCCTCCACCCCACCTCTGATGGGGCTGCGCCGACATAGGTCAACGCCAGCAAACCCATCAAAAGGGCCACTAGAAGCGGGAGGCGCGTTGCTGCATCGGTCCCATTGCGTCGCCGGTAAAGTAACATTGGCGTACGCAACGGTGGCTCCCTTGTCTGGTTCCCCTCACTGTCACAACACTCGCACGCTCTCTTTCGCTCTTATCGCCCAGGGGCGACAATGGAAAGAGCGTCGGGAAGCCAAGACAGCAATCTCAAGGATGTGCAAGGGCGGCTTTACGTCTGCAAGATGTGAACGGTAGTAAAAGCGTCAGTCACCTTCCCTTCAGTGCTTTTTCCCTTTGACTTTGTATTAAGAACAGTTCACTCCCGCAGTTCCTATAAATTTTGCCCGAAAAAAACACGAAAGTGAAATGAGACAAGTGGTAGATATTCAACAGAGAGAAGACATTCATCCATTCTACACGGGCATGTAGGGCTGGTTGCGCAGGGGCGACGAAAGAAGGCACCCCTAATAACATATACGACATTTTTTACATAGTAAGCGCAGATCGTCATTCCCTGTTTCATCGTTATTGTTGTTTTTTTGTGGGTGGGTGGGTATGCTGAGCGACGCACATGTATTTGTGCGCCTGTGACTTTTTGATGGAAAAGAACCTGTGTACGTCCTTTCCCCGTGCGGTACATTCAAAGTTCAGTAGAGGAGTTTCCGCATATTGTAAGCCAGCGAAAAGAACCATCTCACCTCGTCCCATACTTTCGCCGGTTCTGCAGTCACTGCTCCCCATCTGCGACCAGCGGCAGAAAGACATGCGCGCGCACTGATGGAGGTGACCTGAGGGTGGGATCAGAGACATCGGGGATGGAGGGAAGACCAAAGGAACCTGTTGTGGGACCAGCATGTTCCATTGCGCGGGCACTAGATATCAATGTTGAGATGGGGCCGCGCGAGCTTCAGAGCCTCCGTCCGAAGTACCGACGCCCCGGCGCTGCCCTCCACCTTCGCTGTGCGCAGGGCGGGGAGGCGCCACAGGGCGGAAAGGTCGTCCAGGCGCTTGCAGAACCCGACGTCGAGGTGCACCAGCGACGGCGCGTCGCTCAGACCGGAGATGTCGGCTACTCCGCTAGAGTTCAACTCCACAACCTCCAGCGACGCGCAGGCCCCGAGGCCCGGCAGCGCACGCAGCTCCAGGCAGTTGCTGAGCAGCAGGACCCGCAGGCGCTCGGCGCGGCCGAGGCCGTTTACGGAGGCCACATCACTGCCGCTCGCGTGGATCTCCTCAAGCGTGCGGATGGCCCCCAACGGCCCGATATCGCGTAGCCGGGGGCAGCTGGCGAGGTCCATGTGGACCAGGGCGGCCGCGCGGGATAGCGCCGCGACGGACATGACCGGAGTGCAGGCGACATTGAGGACTCGCAGCGTCGGGATGTTCGCGAGGACGTCCAGCCCAGCGAGGTCGCAGTAGCGCAGCCCAAGGTGCACGAGACTGCGGCTGCGGCCGAGCCCGTGGATGACCACGACGCTGCTCTCGCTCGCGTAGAGCTCGCGTAGGGTGGGGACCGCACCAAGCGCTCCAATGTCCTGTAGCTTCAGGCACCCGTAGAAGCTGGCGGAGATCAGACTGCGACTGCGGCCCAGGCCCCCCACCTCCTCCACGCCACTCTGGGAAGCGACCACCTCCCGCAGCCGTGGCAGCTCTCCGAGTGCGGAAAGGTCACGAACCGCTTTGCAGCCTTTGAGGGTGATACGCTCTAGACACCGCCCGCCCTGCACAATCTCCGCCACACCGGCAATGCTGCTGTACGACAGGTCCAGCTCGACGAGGGAGGCCAATGTGCTGAGGGCACCGAACCGCTCCACCGTGCGATTGCGTGTGAGTTGGAGGCTGTGGAGACGGCTGAGAGACGGTTTTGACAGCACCGATGGCGGCAGATTTGTATCGCCCTGTACGGAGAGACTGGTAATGTGGCATCTGCCGGCGTCCGCAATGCGCGCCAGCGCCTCTGTGAGCACGACAGTAATCGGACGGCTAGAGGTCAGGGAGGCCGACACAGGCACTCCTTTGTTTCCGTGTGCTGGGCCAGATACGCTGGCAGATCCCCCCTCCCCACTGCGTCCCCACTGTCCCTGCCGCCGAGGCGGAATCTCGATTTTCAATGGTACGGAAAAGACCCCACCTTCGCATGATGCGCGCCGCCACCACCACGAAGAGACACGCGCGCTCTCCGCGAGCCCGCGGAGTGAGGGACTGACAACGAGGCGGTGGGGCTCCCTACCCAGTGCCCCATCAGCCCTCCCTAGAGAAGCTGACGGCCACCGCACAGATGTGGTGCCGAGTGGCATGTGCAGAGAACCAGCCGTCTCGACAGCGGTCCGGAGGATGGGATGCGCTGCAGCGCAAGCCAGAGCGATGGGCCCTTTGCTACCGTCATGATACGCCAGCACCCCGCAGAGCACAGCCATTGGCAGCGACCGGTGGAGACGAGAGCGTGAAACCTCACGCTCCTCAGTGCCCTCCATCTCCTCCTCCTCCTCTTCCTCTGGGCCGCTGGGGCTGACAGGTGTTCGTAGCATCGCAGATGGCACTGGTGGTATTGTTTCCCCGACAGGTGACGACACCCTGTCCTCGAAACACGGTGGGTTATGCTGTCCCTCACTGCTACTGGGGAGATTAAGAGCGGCCGCGGAAGCGCAGCCCCACAGCTCGCTGGAGGTGCTGCCCCAGTAGCCGTAGCAGTCGGCCTCATCGTCAGCGGAGGCGATGCCGTCGCTGTCCTTCTGTGGCTGCGTCTGAAGGTCCTCCGCCATGCGGTTCATGCCCAGCGCGAAGGCGAACCGCCACGTGCTAGCAAAGAGCATGTTATTTTATTTTTTGCGGGAGGCAAGCTCTTTAAAAGTATAATCCAGGTGTGTCTGCCTTATCAAGATAGGAGTGGGGGGGGGGGGTAACGGTAGAGGGGGGAGGGGGGAAGAGAGCGGTGTTTTGGCAGACCAAGTTACAGGAAAGCGTAGCAGGATGCCTTACATTCGAGCAAATTGTACATACATACACATACCAGGCACATTAACCGTAGGGTAAAGAGGAATAGGAGATCTCCGTTTGCTCCGGAGTGTGACGCGTGGTAGGTATTTGCTTTCTATTCAGTGTAATATCGGAGCTGTATGCGGATGTTATGTGCATACAGAGCATCGACCGCATCGGGAAGGGGGCTACGAGATGAAGGATGCGCACCCATGTATAAGAAGCACAAACGCACACATCGAGCAATTAACAAAGCGGTAAGAAGGGAAATAGAAGCGTATGGAAGGGGAAAAGAGACTGCTTTGACGACGTATCACACAAAACTCAGTCCATGAGGATCGTTGTGCCGTACGTCGGCGTCGATACACAGTCGAGTCGTAAGCATCAGTGGGGAACAGAACAAAGAAGGGGGTGGTTGCTGCGATGGAGGATGAGAATCCACCAGTGAGTTGAAGAGCAGTATTCTCTACAGGTCATAAAGGCACAGAATGGGTATTGATGGGATGAAGCAGTGAATGGCAAAATTACGATGATAAAGTGGGCAGAAAGCACACCAACAGAAATGCGGACGGGCTAAGTTGACTCAACCCGGCATGAATCCGTCAGATGTTTTTGTGTTTATTGAAAATAAAAGAAAATAAGCGTTTAGTTAGTTTGGAAGACAAGGGTCACGACGCACATCTCCGCGTCCCTGTCCACCGCCCAAACACGTTTGCTGATGCGGATTGAAGGCTTCTCAGTGCAGCGACAAGAAGCACAGCACGGCACGCAAAGGGCAAGAAAATATGAAAAAAGATGGAAGGCGGGAATGAACAGGAGATCGGAGCGAAAAAAAATAATGCACCAGAGCGTCCGGTTTGGATAGTAAAAGTAAAAGTGAGTGAAGCGTGAGTAAGAGGAAAGAGGAGCACCAGAGTGATCTCCCAGCAATTGATGAAGGTAGTTTCCTACTGTCGCCCCGGATTCATAATCTAGTTCATCCAACCCAAAGTCCGTCATTCCCTGCTCTACATGGGTGCACGGAACAATAGGATGGGTGTGGGGAAACAGTTGCGGCTACGCCGTGTAGTGCCCTTCGTGCTTCTTAGGGTAGTGGGTGCGGACGGTGTCCCACGTCTCGCAGCGACGGCACTCACAGCAGCACGCGATCATCAGCACAACAAAGGCAATAAGAGCAACACAGCCGACGATGATAACGGCGATGCCCCAGCCAGGAACCTTGGCCTTGTCCTCAGCGGCTGCCAGCTGCAGGAGGCTGCTGGCGATGAAGAACGTCAGCACGGAGCTGCAGATGGACGGCATGGATGAGGGTAATTGGGAAAAATGAAACCAATAAACACACCGTGTTGCGGTATAGGTAAACCTGAGTTTGTTTCTGATGTCTTATCGTCTAGGACGAAAGGGTGATGTCGATCTCTACCTTGGAAACATCACGTGAATGCACAAGTAAGGGACGGGGCGGTGTGTATTGTACGTGTACATGGAGAGAGGGGTGGGAGAAGATCACTCATAAATCGGGGTAGTAGTGCGAAGCCTCGCGCAGAAACGAGAAGAAACATGGTTGATCGTACACCATCAAGTTTTGGCGGTTAAACGTCCCCAGTGACACTGCCATGTGGTGGGTATGTTTGAACAGGTTCACTTCTTCATTTTCGTTGTTATCTTTGTTGACCGCAAGGAGGGCGAATGGATGTCCGAGTAATACGTGTATGTGAGAACGAAGGAGAAGCAGGGGAGGACATCACAGACACAAATGCGGCTGGTGGATGAGAGAAGGTACCAATTCAAGAAAGAAACCGAGTAATCATACGAGCGGACTGAAAAAGAGCGTCAGCGTTGTCAAGAGTACGGTGGGCGGGTGGGTGAAGGTCAACCCACACGTTCGAAGAGATGAAGATTCCACAGTGGGAACAATATAGCAACGAAGTTAAAAGAAAAAGAATAAAGCATCTAAAAGGGCTGCAGCGCACTCCAGCCATGGAATAAAAGATACGTAGCGTTACGTATATAGAAGAGAAAAGGACCTTCAGCAAAGCATCAGTGATACTTATCATTGTCATTCATCCTTCGATCACGCGCTCCACCAAGAGAAACGAAAGAAAAGCGATGTTATAACAATGGGGAAAGACAAGAAATAGTGGTAACAGAAAAGAGAAAAATATGTAAATGGCGAGGAGAAAGGTTATATATATATATATATAATATTGTCTACGAGAAATGGAATCCCGAAATATAATACAGGTGCGTGGTGACGCACGTTGACATCTGCGATTCGGAGCAATCACAAGGGACGGAAAAAATCTCACGTCAAAGGACTAGAACGTGGTGACCCGCTAGTCATGTGATGCGTCGACGAAGCGGCCGAACGCGGGGTCCGCGGTGTCGGGGTTCGATAGCTGCATGAGGCGCCGCGCGGCGGCCCGCGACATGGGCTCCCCTGGGGATCCGGGTGCGCTAGAATCATAGCCGTTGCCGGCGACGTCGTCGCGGATGAAGGAAGCGGAGGTGGTGGAGACAGCTTGGAACTGCACGAGGCTGGACTCGGGCCCTAGGCCATACCCGGAGTTACCCGATGGGGAGAACAAGACCGTGTACAGGTCGGACTGCGTGGAGGCGCCATCGTCCCCAGCCTTGGGCGCGGGGGTTGGCAGTGCGGGGGTGCTGCTTGTGTAGTAGGCTTTCTTCGGGTACCTGGTGGGGAGGCGGTCCAGGTCACGGTCACACGCCGCGCAGCTGCAACAGCAGGCGATGAGCAGCACAACCAGCGCAATGAGTGCGACACAGCCCACGATAATCACGGCGATGCCCCAACCAGGCACGGTGGCCTTTTTCGCCAAGTCACCACCTTCACCAGCACGGTGGTCGTCGCTCGTGCTGCAGCTGCCGACATCCTCGCTGCTGCTTTCACCGCTGTTGGCAATGTTGCCGGGGCTATCATCCCCTACCTCTGCAGCGGCGGCCAGAGAAGACACTACGCAGAAAAAGACGCTGAGGAACACGAGAAGCACCAGCAGGGGGTGTACAACGCCTCTACAGGAGCGTCGCAAGGAGCGCATTTGTTGGAATGGAAACGAGTGGTAGGAAGACGAGCTATACACTTGGAATATGAAATAACAGTTTTGAAGGAAGGAACGTACAATGGAGGGAAGGTGGACAAAGAAGGTGAAAATAAAACAAAACACAGGGAAGGTAAAAATGCGAATCGCGGCAGGACCACGTCTACACGGAAGAGGGAAGAGGTGTCAGTTCCCAGATATTCACTGAGGTCGCTATTGGGGAGAGAATCTGATGAGAATGGTGTAGGCGAAGCGAAGCTCAAAAAAGCATCTGCACACATCGTGGGGGGTGGAGGTTAGAGAGACAGCGTGACGACAGAGGAACGAAGATGACAAGGGTTGGAAGGGTATGTTCAGTGAAACAATTAAGCACAGCTGAAATGGCATTTCGTTTTGGCAGATTTAATTTTAAAAAACGGCCCGCACCAAACAATAACGGGATTGTACCACGAAGGTGGCAGTGCTGTCTGTGCGAGAATGGTCCGTATGTATGACCACTTTTAAAGCACATGTGCCTTTCACTTTTACTGATAAGCGTTTCAATTGTGTGTTTGTGTATTTGTGTGTGTGTGTGTGATTACTTTTGTGAGCGATAGTTGTTGGTGAGTGAAACCTGGCACGTCGACTTTGCGTCTTCCCGGTTTACGGCCGTTTCTTGTCACCCTCGTCGTCCATGGAAAGGCAGTACGTGAGTGCGTCGGGGTTCCCCGCCACTCGCATGAGCACATCCTTCGGAAAGGCCCGGTACCACATCTCCAGGCCCAGCTCCCAACCGAAGAGTTTGTTGAATGTCACGTAGTGGCCAGCATTGACAGGACACGTCCGGGTATGCGGCCGCTTCAATGGTGGCACGCCAGGCCCACTACGGGGATCCTGTCCCTCGGCGGTGGAGTGCTGCGGTCTGAGAAGCCTTTCAGTCGTGCTGAGCGCAAGAAGAGCCCCGTCACTGTCGCAGCCGCCTTCCGAGCGCTCGTTAGCCTCGTAATGGGTGGCACAAAGACTGTACAGCAGGGCGAGGCTCTGAGGGGAGACTGCATCGGCACCGTTGTGCGTGGCCTGCCACTCCAGCAGCTGCGCAGCCATCGATGACAGGGTCACGCCGCGACAGCCCATCTCCTCCCGCAGCTGCGAAAGATGGAGGCGCTCCTCTGCAGCCAACTGCCCCGCGTGCTCGCCAACGCGGCAGCACAGTTTGAGCAGGCCGTGGAGCACGACGGGCTCCACGGCAGACGACGGTGCGCTGGCGTCGTCATCGCTGCTACTCTGCGATGCCGGCAATCCTACCGTGTAGCGCTCCTGAACCACCTGGAAGCCAAACACAACCAGCGCCTGCGCAATACAGCAGCGGCGGAACAGGTGGTGCCCATCTGCCGCGGGAAAAGCCTCCTGCTCTGCACGTGAGGGTGGTGGGAGGAGACGGTCAACCTGATTCGGGAGAAGCATGTGTGCGGGGGGCAAGAAGCCGCAGTTGAGTGTGGAGGAGCGGAGGGCCCCGATGGCGGCTGTTGTAGCGTCGCCCAGAGTGCACCGGCCGCCGTGGCCGCGCTCGTCTTGGACAGCCGCGGACTCCTCAGAAAGAGACAGACCGGCTATAGTGATGATGCCCTCCCACAAGGCACAGTACCGAGTGGTGAGAATATTCACCTTGTCTGCCCGCCCGTTGCCCCTGCCGGCACCTCCCAGTGTTGGTAAAGCGAGACCACGCATGTAGGCTAGCGTCAGATCCCTGCGCAGCGCCGGATCCGCCGTCCACCGCCCTATCAACTGCAGTGTCTCACAGTGCACTGACGCCGGCACTGCCGTCAGCCACGTCTCCGTCCCACGTGCACGGGTAGCACCAGAACTGCTGGCCTGCACCGCAGACGGTGACCACTGTGGCAACGATGGGCACTCCCGCTCTCGAAGCAGTGAGACGATCTGCAGTGGCCGGGGAAAGGCGCCACTTGTCACATCCAGGTCGGAGGGGGCCTCGCGGAGAAGGTGGAAAAGCACCCGCGGGTCTACGCGAGCCCCGACGGCGATGAGCACGTGTCGGAGGTTCTCATCGCTGCAGCCGAGTAGAAACTCCGCGGACGGAGAGGCGTTGTGCTCCTGAACGACGCGTGCGACCAGAGCCGTCGCCTCGGATAGCTGGCCCTGCGCTAGGAGGAGGGCGGACGCCGCGTTCAGAATCAACACCTCCTCGGTTGCACCACTGGCACCGCCTCGAGAGCGTGAGTGCTTCGAGGCGGCGGTGTGCCGCTGATGGCCAGCAGCGTACGTTGTAGGCAGTCCACCCGCCAGGCCATCAACAACCCGCAATGCTGTGACCCACTCGACCTTGGGGTTGCGCAAGAGGAAGGACAGCATTGCTAAGCTCGGTCGTCGGCGCGGCGCGGGCTCTCCTTTAAGGAAAGGCCCGTAGTTCTCCTCCGTAACATTCAGGCACAAGTTCCAGTACTGCTCCTCAGCCGCGCCGCGAAAGGAAGCAGGCACAGTTGCTGACTTGGACAGCACAGCCTCCACCTCTGCGTCGTTCAGACGCAGCCGCGGCGTGTCCCGCTTGCACGCCGCGTGAAGCGCGGCGCACACATGCCCCATGTTACTGTACGTCGCGCTACTCAGAAGGGATAGCCGGCTTGAACCCACCTCTTTCCGGGAGAGCAGTGGTGGTGAGGCAGCCATGCACTCGGTGAAAACAGCAAGTGCCTCCCTGTGTTTTCCCACCGACAGCAGCCCGCGGATGATCTTGAAAAAGTCTAGCAGACCAGCACGCCTTGCCTTGTTAAGCAGCCTCTGCCGGTCTTCCAGGCGAGAGAGCTGCTGCACAGCCGCCAGGAAGTTACCGTCCAGTAAAACCAAGGGCGGCGTAGATTCCCCCCGGGCCTTGACTGGTGCGCACAGTTGGTCAAGCAACGGCTCCAGGCGGTCAGGGGATGTGGCAGCTACGGTTGCCAGTGCCATGGACAGGGTGGTGCCCCACTGCCTCCGCAGGCGCAGAAGCTCCGGCGAACCGTCATGCAGCTGCGCGGCCTTGGCTCTCAGCAGCCGCACACAAAACGCAAAGATGTCAGCGACTTCGTCGGCTCGCTCGGCCTTCCCGAGTGTCTGGACAAGAAACCCGGTCGACACGCTGTCGGGCATATCTCGCTGCGACAGTGAGTGCCGGAAGAAGCGTAGAGCCTGCTCCCACTCGCCGCCACGCAGCAGCGTGACCAGGACAGTGTGGCGAACCGAGGACATGTCTTTCGCTGCCGGAGGTTGACCTGCTGCTCCCGGGACGCTCTGTGAGGCAGCTGTGTGCTGCTCCACCATTCGCTGGTACAGGGCCAGGGCCTCGGCCCACACCAGAGGATGCTTCTCTGCGTCGCACAAGCTGAGCTGGTAGGCAAGACGACTCCCGGCCTCAGATGTCAGTGAAGGGGGAAACCTATGGGCTGTGGAAAGAGAAACCGCATCGTCGCCCCCGACGGTGGGGCGGTCGAGGCAACGCCATCGGTTCAGTACCGCCGCGACCACCTCCGCGGACGCTGGATTGCCAGGGAAACGACCAGTAGAAAGAATGTGCGCTGCGACGGCAGCCTCTGTTGTTGTTGCTGACCGACCACCATTACGGGAAGTGGTGCGGTCTGCGAACTGGGCGAGGTCTAGCAGCCCAAGCGCGTCCATCCAGCCAGGGGAATAGTCACTGTAATTTCGGCGGCGAGGTGGAGCCTTCCTTTGTTTTTCTTTCCTACTGTCTGCCGCATTGAGAGAGAACGGTTGGGTGCTTGGGAAGAGGAGCTCAACGAACGAAGCCACCTGACCGACTGAGACGTCAACCTTGCCCTTCTTCTTCACGCTCTGCTGTGACCGCAACACGCCCAGGAGAGCATGGAGACCACCACTCATGCGCGCATGTACGACTGGCAACAAATGTGTACGGATATGCCGATGATTCGATGATGCGGACCTGGATAAAACGATAGTACTTCCCACACAGTGCGCACAGACACACGAGGATGCTGTCGGCGCGAAACAGTACGGGGTGATTGAAGGCGGCCACTCAGAAGGTTATTCTCTCTATGCCAAGTGATGCTATATTCCTTCAATATGTAGTTCCTGATGTGGGGGATAAAAGGGGCGTGATGGAGCGATGCGATGCAGTTACAACATAGTATGACAGGCATATATAGAGGGAGGGTGTCCATTTTCGGTGTCAACTGAAGTAGACCTATTCTAGCCAACCAGATCAAAACCGCCATACCATAATCAACTGGTGTAATAATGTGGTTTCGCTCTTTTCTTACTCAATAGTAATCACTTGCTTGGATGTGAATGTATAGGTATGTGGTGGGGCGAGTGGCGGCACTTACGCACACGCCTTAACGGAGTATCCCGTCCTCTGCTATCCAGCCATCCGGAAGGTGGGCCGGCTGCAGCTTGTCAAGGAACACCCTCCGCCAACGGTATATAAACTGGCCAACGGCATGCTCCCCATTCTTCTCTGGATGGTGGGAGTACTTCTCCATGAGCATCCGGACGATGAAAAAGCCATGGCTGTCCACCAGGGGCAGCACGTTCCTTTCCTCCTCGCGGACTGTTTTCGGTATGAACGCGTGGAGCTCCGGATTCTCCGCCAGCCAGAATTCCGTCAGCACCACTCGGAGACGCGTCAATCCTGGAAACCGATCCTCGGAGTCGGCGCGTCCCTTCCCGTCTTTCACAGTCGTCGACGGATCGTCGTCCTCCGGCTCACTGCCGGGATTAGAAGGATCAGGGCTTAATAAACAGCGGATGCCATCCGGGGAAGCGGGCGATCCACCGGGCCACTTCTCTGAAGGCACCGCAGTCTTGCTACTGCTGTCCGCGCCCTCAGCAGTGATGAATGGGTAAACGGGCGCGTGAGTATCGACAAACACCTGCATGGAGGCAACTTTTTCCTCCGGGATCACGAACCGGCGGTCCCCCGTCAAGGACTCGCGTGAGTCCACGCCCGTTGTGACGTAGTGGCAGTGGAGTGCTTTGGCATACTTGAGGATGGTAAGTAGGTGGTCACGGTGCTTCTCCAATTCGACGAACTCCCGCATCACTTTGGCCCTCAGCGCCATGGGAAGGTGGTGAGAGACAAGGTCGTCCTCTTCCTCGGTCTCTGGCTTGGTGACTTGGGATTCGTCTGCCTCGCAAACCCGACCCTCCATCGCGATCACGTTCTCCTCAAACGCCTTGAGACGCGAAGGAGTGAGGTGGCCGAGTGGAATGCCAAAGTCATTCACAACCTGAATTCTCTCCGTGTCATAGGTGCTGCGAGACCTCGCAAAGCAAGCGGTGCATAGCAGAAGCAGATCGTAACTATTGTGGCTCATGTACACGCTCGGAAAGTACTTGCGGTACATCATGGGTACGACGGCGAAGCGAACCAGTGAATCATCCTTCCCGCACACGACACAAATGTTGCTTTTGGATTGCTGGAAGTACTCGAGATTGCGGCGGATGTGGGCGTCATTGAACTTGCGGAAGTCTGGCGTGAAGCTCAGCTGGATCGCCGCGATCTCCCGCTCCACAGCACCACCGTCCGACTCTCGCCACTCAATGACCTCAGCGATGCCCTTCTTGTACACGTACCACTCTGCCTTGGACTTATCCACCGTGAAGACAAGCGCCATACTTGGGTCGTACACGTTGATATTGTCGTAGTAGCGTTTCGACCGCCCTTTGCACCACCCAATGTCCACCTGCTCGGCTTCCGGGGACGCACCTTCTGGACCCAGTGCCTTGTTTGGAGACCCAGCCTTTGTCTTTCTTGTAGCGGCAACGGCCTTCACGGGACTGGCGGCACCCTTCTCGTGAAGGTTCTGGAACGTGATAACCAAGGGTGCAAGCACAGAGCCCAAGTTCGGAGCCGCGTCACCGGCAGGAGTTAGTGTTGCTTGGATAGAAGTGTTTGTGGAGGCAGCAACCTCGACGATCTTGAGGCAGGCGTCAAAGGAAACCTCTGCGTCACCAGCTGCGTAGCGGATCTGAGCGGCTGTCAGCGCACCGTGCGGGCCGCCCCAGTCGCTCTTAATAATGCACAGATCCTTGACGAGGGGTCGGTTACAGAACACCTCGCTGACATCCTTGAGACTCCGGACTGACGAGACATCCAAATCGCAATCCGATGGCATCGTGATGCCGGTGGTGAATGCGCTGCTGCCGTCGGTAGCCCGTCGCTGGATGAGGTGGTGTGAAAGGGTGATGAGGTCCACACAGGGCTCAATGCTCTGCCCATCATAGTCAGCCGCGAACTTGGTCATATCACCAACTATACCTACGCCCACCTTTACAACAGCAGGGTCCCTGAGGAGTGCATGAATCCTCGACAAGACCTGGTCCAGTTGCGCAGTGGAGTTGTGCTTCTCTCCCATCCTGTGTCTCGGCCAGGACGTCGAGGCAGGTGCGTGTGGATCCCCTTGCCAGTGGCTATGGGTGTCCTCCGTCCCCTTCACAAGATGCCACAGGTCGCAATACTTGATCACAAATGACACAGAGGACGAGCAGAGTTGCACCGTGGCGACGGGCCCCACACGCCGTGAGCGAGCCCGCCGAACGGCTTGAGGTGCCGACATGGAGGCATCGTTCATCTCCGCGTCGCCTTCGCCATCTTCGTAGGCCTCCTGTGTGGTCCACTCAAGATCCAGGCCGACAACTCCTCGTACAGCCGCCTCCTGGCTCAGCGTTGCCCACGCCTGTGAATAGGACTCCCAGTCCAGGACCCTCCACACTGGGTCAATAACGTAGCATATCCTGTGATCGTAAGGGGTATTCATCCTTCTAAGCAATAGTTGAGAGTGACAGACAGAGGAAACTTCGCTGTAGGTAAGCAAGCAGGTCTGCTCATCACGGGGGTGGAACATCATCACCAGAGGAAAACATGACAGAGAGCAATTACATGACCAAGAAGCGTTACCACGCCTAATCGTCGGCGTAGGGGTGTTTCATTCCACATCTTTTGGGGGAGACATAATTGAGGCTATGACCGTGGTAGCAAGGCAGAGCATGTATCTTTGATAAATTGTGACGCAAAGGTGTTGGGGAGTGTTCAAAAAATAAATAAAAAAGTACATACATTGCTTTCAAGGATAGCAAGCAACAGGGTAGATGTGTTCACACCTGGTGGGTTGGCCCACCAGTATTGGTAGAGAAAATATACCAACCAGGGTACCCAGGAAGCTGTGCACAAGGGGGTATGATCTGATGGTGACGTTCGCAGATATATTTGCATATAAATATAGATTCTTCAAGAAACTACATCCTCGACAGGATCAAGCAATGGTTGCGCTTGTTCCGCTGAGCTGACTGCGCAGACGATCTCCCTCCAGCGAAGCTCGTCTGCGCCTTCGTAGTCCTGGAGGTATGGACCGTTGTTGATCTTTCCAATGGACTCCAATGAGGCAAGATGAGACAATAGCTGCTCCTGGATCTCCCTTGGGCCGCTCGCCACAGACCCAAGCACTGTCGTCATGCTGTTTCCGCCCAGCAGGTCACGGAGTAGCGCGCACTCGGTTGAGTCTGAATACGGCAATTTGTTCGCACCAGACTGCAATGCAAAGAGAAGGTCGTCCACTTGGCGGAGAGAGCGCTTCATGTAACGAGTGTTAGCAGCGTCAGAGTTCACAAAGTCATCTGCTGAGCTGAGGCTTGTCAAGTCCAGAAGAGTCAATCGTCCACACCGTTGTGTTTGCTGCATACGATGTCGGATTAGAACTTGAATCTGGACCCATAGATGACAGAGACGCCCGTCCTCACTACGGCACTTTGTGATCCTTTTCAAAAGCTCAACAATTCCCTCGCTACCACAGTCGACAAAATCCACGCCGCGCGGCCTGACGTAGCCGCATTCGTCCTTTTCAATGACACCGTCCAATGACTTACCAGAAAGGCAATCTGTTGCGCCAGTGACATCTACCTCTACGGCGCCAACACGGAATACGACTCGGAAGGGCGAGTGCAGCTCTTCGTACATGCCACACTCTCCTTTCAGACCTTCGACAAGGAGGGGCAACAGATCCAGGAGAACGTTGTTTGTTCGCTGGATACCACGGCCTAGTCCAACAAAACCAGCTTGGAAGCCCTGTGCAGCAAACAGCAATGGGCTCTTCAGTTCGAGGTAGACGTTGTCTAGACCGGTAGATAGTGGAAAGCAAATATCGAAATTAAACGTTTTTGGAATGTCGGGAAACACAATCTGGCTTGGGTCTGCATCGCTGACTGAGAGCACGCTGCCGTCCGTACCGGTTTTCTCTTTGCCAGCACCAACGGCCACTGCGACAGTAACACGACCCTTTATCATCGCGGCAACGCGATTGAGTCGCGACAGGCTGCATTGAGTGCTGAAGAGTTCCATCGCCATGTTGTTGCGCTCCTCCACCACCTTCTTGAGTTTCTTGCGCGCCTTTTTCGCATCAGCATCTGCCTTGTCCACGTCGGCATTTACTCGGCTGGTCTCTGTGGAACGCTGCCTTCGATGCCTGTCAGCAGACTCTGTGTTGGCGGCCGCGGTCTCTACCTGGAATCGGTATTCCTCAATAAGACGCGCGAGCTCCGCGTTTTCGTTTTGCAGCTCCGCAACCTGTTTTTCCTTCTCGAGTAAAGCTTCATTGATGGAAATGGTGCGTTTGGGCGCTTTTGCTTCAGGGTCCTTTTTCCAATCGGGAGGGGGTGCCGGGATCAATGCAGGGAGGGAGGCTGACTTTGCGTCTGCACCATTCGACGAGAGTGTGTTTGCCTCCTGCAGCGCCGTCAGCATGGACGTCGCTGACTCGCGGGCTAGCTGTAGCTCCCTCACTCTCTTCCGCAGGGTGACAGCGTCCGCCTGCGTCTCGGTGAGGGCACGCTCCAGCTGACTCTTCTGCACCAGCAGTTCTGCATTCTGCTCGTTGGCCGCTCGTAGCTGGATCCGGATCTGAGGCTCGGTGAGGACATCACCAACGGCGGTACCGCCATTACAGGGCTTCGTCGCGACCTGAGTGGAGCACGCTTCGACAGACTCCAAGCGGGCCGCCAGGTCTTTCACCTGCTCCTCCATGTCGCTGGCCGCGGAACTTAGTTTTTCGTTTTCGCTCGATAGCACTGTGATGCGTTGCTTCTGCGTGTGGTTCACCTGTGTCAGCGCAACAATCTTCTGCCGGAGATCGTTCACTAACGTGGCAGCTGCAGCGTGTTGCTCCATGGTGTTGCCCTCCAAAGTCGTGAGGTCGCTCTCACCCTGAAGAGATAAAGGAACCCCAGACATGGAGTCCCGGTGTCGCACAGACCGCCTACGTTCACCCCTCACACGCGCTAGCTGTAGCCTCAAGTCCTGGATGGTGGCGTCGCGCTCGTTAAGGAGGTCTAGGTTTCTTCGTCCCTGCAACATCTTTTCGCCCAGTGCACCTTCGAGCAGCTGTACTCTGCCTTTCACAAGGTCCACGTAGTTCCTCAGCTCCACCACGGACAGCTGCTCGACAGAGAGGACTTCGGAGAGTGGCTTACCAGCTGCTGCATGTGCACACATTCGATCGTACAGGGCAAGGTATGAGGTCCGCCAGTTCTCCAGCGTTCGCCTTAGAGCCTCGATTCCTTCCGCATCCAGCTCCTCGTGTCTGCCGGTCGGAAGAAGAGAAAGCGGAGGCGGAGCTTCCCATGCTCTCACGTGCTGCAGAGCAGTATCCCAATCTTCGTCCCCAGTTGGGTTGCCTGCTTGGTGAGGTTGCTTCGAGATGAGGTATCCACCCAGGTACTCAACGAGGAAGGTGACTCCCTTGTCCTGCTCGATACCCTTCCCATCCTTGAAGCCGCCCTTCCAAGTTCCACAGTATAGCTTCCCGTTTACCTCCTGCAGTACGCCAAAGCCATCCTCCTTACCGCTAGCCCAGTGACCGTCATAGATATTCCCCGAGCCGGTGCGAAGAATGCCGAGACCCTGCCGCACGCCTTGCTCCCAATAGCCCTCGTACTGGTCGCCGGTGCGATCGAGGCGGAAGATGCCGTGTCCATCCATGACGTCTGTCTTCCATGTGCCATAATACTCGTCGCCGGTGGCAAACAAGAACCTGCCCTTGCCGTGCTTCTTACCCATGTACCAGCTACCTACGTAGGCGTCGCCGCCCGCGAACGTATAGCGACCGTGGCCGTGCTTCATGTCTGCCTTCCACTCGCCTTCGTAACGGTCACCACTGGGCATATACTTGTACACACCAAAGCCATGGAGCTTTCCATCCTTGAAAGCGCCCTCGTAGACGGACCCGTTAGGATATGTGAAGCAGAAATGTGGCCCATTCAGCAGCTTCTTTTTCTGCTTTAGTGGTGTTGTAGGTGGAGGAGTCTCCACTCCACCACTAACAGCGTCTTGTGACATCTCGGAACTTGTATCTCACCCCAATGGAGGTGACTGTTCGTCTCTACGTGTATCTGTGGTTATATGCGTTTGCTGATGCCTGTGGTGGAAGAAAAAAAAAGGAACGAAGGTTGGGAAGTGAAGAGGAGTGAAGTTGCTAAAGAGCCCGGAGCATCTTCGAACAGAGAGACACCAAGCACAAATATCCTGCTGAGATTAGTGAATGATGCTGCAACACGCGAGCAACTAGGAAGGTGCCCGTGCTACTTCATGTATCCCTTCCTTTGAACTACCTTGTAAGAAATTCCGTCGTTAGTCACTTTTTTTCTTCCTTTTCACTAGTTGAATCCCGTCAGGGTTCTACGTGAGGAGGGGGGGGGGGCTGGTACCAGACACTTTCTTGCCCCCCCCCCCCTGCTGTTGATCACGACTAAAACTCCGACAGGCACATACTCACCTACTGCCCAACGGGCAGGTGGACGGTTTTGAAGGATGGGAGGGAAAAGATTAGATAGAAACGATAGATACGTCATGTCAGTTGTCGCTCACCTTGTAAACACGTCGCTTGCTTGATGGAGGGTGCGCTGTCTTACGGTGCCAGTAATGTGTGTCAGAAGGTTGAACAGATCATCAGCAAGGAGGTAGAGTGAGGACGGTTGCTGGCGCCTGTGCCGCAGGCTTTCTGCACAGCCTCACGGTACAGTCCTGCTTGCAAGATAGAGGTAGGGGGGAAGGTGAGCTTTGTGTTTCTTGTGGCAGTCTCATTCCACCCCTACCCATTGTAAATCACGATCGGACGCACCCAGGCAGAGTTACCCGCGCTCCCCCCACCCCCGACCCCCAGTGCCGAAACGATGGCTGCTTTCATTCACAGGGGGGTCCGTACTGTCTTTCCCGTATTTACCTATACCGTACATTGGCAGACGCGCAGAATGAGGCTGGTGATTGTAAGTGCCCCCCCCCCCCCCTGAGACACCACCGGTTCTTCGCAAAGGTCAAGAGGCATTGGTGAAACCCCCCTTTCTGCTGCTGACTAAAATATGGCACTATGGTCCACGCAGACCAGAATTTCGAAGTGGCTATTCTTCAGACACGCTAATCGTCCTATTCATGGAGACCCAACACACTACAGCAGGGATATTCTCACAGCAGTACCCTTGCGCAAACTTAACTTGGAAATTGAGCAAATATTCTCTAAATTCCATGACACCTAGTCTCCTCATTCCTTATTTACTTTCAGACCTCTAGACGATCAATTGTTCCACATACAGACGCGAAAAGGTAGACACACGCATTACTATTTTTATTTACACTCACCCGTACATATCGCCTAATACACTTGGTCGCCATGCCGGAGAAGGTCATCCCCATTACTAAGGTCCAGGTCGGGCACGTGATCGGCAAGGGAGGTTCCACGATCAAGTCCCTGCAGGAGGAGACTGGGGCGAAGATTGAGATTGAC
>AUXJ01007544.1:0-11335 GCA_000482205.1 Herpetomonas muscarum
GAATAATGAAAGCGCCAGTAGAGGACACGTACCTTTTTTTCTCTGATCACTTTGTTTTAGTTCGCTCTTGACGGTATCGATTGTTCCTTCTCGGCAAGCGTGTGCCTTTTAACTAATTTTTTGACCGTGCTTTGCGACAGATTGGGCAATTTTGGGGGGGGGGGGTGGAGGAGGAGGTCCCCGGTGATGCGTACCAGATTACTTCCGATTGTGGGTACAGAGGGAGGAGGGAAAACTGAACGAGAGGCGACGTGAGGGTAATATCGAAGGTGCAACAACAAATGCGAACCTCTCGAATAAAATAAAGGACAGAAATATAATCGAATATAAAAGTGTGAAACGGGAAGTAGTGGTTATGGTTAAAACAGCACCCTCAGCAGATAAAGTTGAACCCGCGTATATATATGTATACATATATATATATATATATATGTGCAGAGAGGAGTGTTCGTGCGTGTCCTTGCAGCAGCTTCTCGTAAGTTAAAAATATTTATAGATGTATATATCCGTAGAGCGAAGGGGGGAGAGAGAGCTGGTAGAAGTAAAAAAAAATAAACAATAAGTACACGCAGAACCACCTCGTTCACGTTGGCGAGTCTTCACGAACGAGACACGAGAGGGGGAAAACGAGAGGGGGAAAGCAGATGAGAATGAATATCACGCAAAAGGGGAGGAACCGAAGCAATGATTGATGAACGGGGAACACAGAAACGAAAACAGGGTGGGTGAATGAAGAAGAAAAAGATATTTTCTTTGGGTCGAAGAGTACTTGAAACAATACACGCACTGAGAAAAGAAAAAGAAAAAGAACGGAAAGAGAATAAAGAAATAAATATAAGAAAATAGGAGGATAAGATGATTAGAGAAATGGATGGGAACAAAGGTAAGCCTTAGAAAAGGAAAAAGGAAACAATATAAAACCACAGGCGAGGGGGGGGGGGGCAACGAAAGGAAGGGAATGGAGTGTATGAGGGGCGGGGGGTGTGCGTGGGGAGAGGGAGAGGGAGAAGGGACGGGTAGAGTCGTCAATGGCGCGGGTGTGTGCCGCCCGAAAAAACAAGAATGCCCTGGATAACACACGTGTTCAAGAGCGGCCTGACAATCGACACGACGACAAGGAAGGAGCGTATGGAAAGAATAGGAAATAACAGGAACAACAGGTGAAAATATATGGGGGAAATACAAGCGTCTCTACTGCCGTGGAGGTGTGTGTATTTGTAGGCACGTGTGTCTAAACGGAAACAAAAGTGAACCCACTTGATACACGGAAAGGGCCTATCAAAACACACACACGAACCCACTGTCGCAAGGAGAGGGGGGGGGGGGGGCAGAGACAGGAGATGAACAGGCAATAGTTTGTCACAGCGACAACTACTCCTAGTTAAATAAAAGGAATAGTTCTGAAGATAATAGGTCAATTGCTGGAACAGGCCGAGGGGCTGCCCAAAAGAAAAAAAACAAGTATTTCGGGGAGAGGACGGGGAATGGAAGAGGCCCCCCTTTGTAAATCAGAACTGGCACGACACCGCCCAAACGTGCACAGTGTGTACAGAGGATACGCCGTGAAGGCAAAAGCAAATGATCGAATAGAGTAGGATTTTCTTTTTAAAATAATTGTGAGGAGGAAAAAGACAAAAAGGAAAATCATAATAATAATAAAAGAAAAATAGACCACGGCTGGGGAGGCCAGTAGTGAAACGGTTGTGTTCCTTCGCGCCAACGGAAAACAACTATAGGGCGGGGAGACGTGGGAGAGAGAGAGAGAAATTGAGAGGGTTTTGGAGCAAGGAGATGAATGGTTCTCAGTAGAGATGGAGTATTGCCATTGTCACATGGGCAATTATGCCTATACAGGACCAGCAGCTGGTGGTGCACGACAAACGAGTAGCAACTCGCCACAGCACGACTCCTGTAGATGACAATGTCAAGAGCACAACTGCGAGACCGGCTGCTGTACACAGACACACACAGACACGAAGAGGAAGCGAGTACTGTACATTCATACATACCTACATGCCGCGTGCAGCGCTCCCTTTCCTTTCTCTTCTACAGGAATTGCGTATCGTTTTATTTCCTTACTCTTTGTTCTTTCCAGTGTTGGGTATCAATAAGCTGCATTCTCTATGAGTGGATGGTGCCAAGCCGCTGGACAGCGGATGGATAACAATAAAATAATTCGCAAAGGCCGTCATGAAAGAGCGAAGGCAAAAAGAGACCTCTCTCGGCCACCAGCACTTCAACCCTACCCCCTCTTGACCGCGGTCATGCCTAGCCGCTGGAGGGCGTTGGCGACCCGCTGCGACAGTTCCTCGTCGCCGAGCGACGCCTTTGCCGCCGCGCGCGCCGCCCTCGCCTCAGCCACGGTGCGATACGCGGGAGGTTCCAGCGCTGCGGCCGGGGGGACGCTGCCACCTGCGCCACCCTGTGTTGCAGCGGGGCCGCCAGTGTGGGTGGCAGTTTCAGCCCCTGTCGACGGCGCCAGGGGATCGTGGTGGGTGTGGGTGATTGTTTTGGCGGTAGTGGAGGGGGACTTTGCGTGGCTCTCGACTGCCGCCCCGCCCACCTCCTCCACCTTGTTAGGGGTGGTCACCGGTGGAGACGTGGCAGCTGCACCAGCCTCCGCGCCGGGAGCTCCGCTGCTGCTGGCCCTCGTTGGCGTCGTCGTCCCCGGCGTGACAGGGGCAGCCGGGGGCGTTGCCATCATGTCGGTGCGACGCAGCAGGTTCTTGCGACGAGCCGCCACGTAAATGGGAGGAGTGCTGGCCTCACCCGCTGGGGCAGCCGCCTTGCTGGGGCTTCGCTTCTCCGACCCAGCGCTCTCTGCCCGCTGCGGCGAGTCGCCAGTGACGGGTGCAGCCACGGCAGCGGCGGCATGCACCTCCTGCTGCTCCTCCTCCTGCTGCTGCTGCGGCGGCGGCGGCGCGGCGACCACCCCGGCCTGGGGCTCCGAAGCCGACGGTGTCTCAGCAGCGTCGACATGCTGCTGGCCACCTTCCTCCCCTGGGAGGGTCCCTGTCGCGTGGGCGTCGCCGCGGGGCTCCACTGTGTCCCTATCCGGATGGAACGAGGATGTCACCGACATTGGGGTAACACTCGCCTCGTCTGCGTCGCCGCGCTGGACCTGCACCTCCTGCTGGGAGCTGGGGCGGGCCGACTCCCCCTCGGTTGCTCCCCTGTACGCCTCGGAGCTGCTGCGGGTGTTCACGTCGCCGTAGCGGTCCGCTGCGGAGACGCCAATGCCCTTCTCCCCGTGTGGGAACAGCACCACCGCCGAGTTGCCGTGTGACGGGGCGCTGGAGGAGTTGTCGCCGGTCCCCTGCTCCCCCTCGGCTGCTACCTCAACAGGTTGGGAATGTTCCGCAAGAACCTCAGCGGTCTCCGGCGGGTCCTCGATGTGCGAGCCGTCTCCCGGAGCGTCGCCAGCGACGCCATTGGCCGCGGCATCCAACTGCGGCTCCTGCGGAGAAGGGCTCTCTGACAACACCTCCTCCACCGGTGGTGCGGCCTCATCTGTGGTATCCGCTGCGGCGTGGGCCCGTGGCGTCGACGGGGGTGTCTGCGACGAGGCGGTCTGAGGACGCTTAATGAACACCACCGCACTGCTACCACTGTCGCTGCTGAGACTGTTCTGAAGCTCCACAGCTGCAGGGGAGGGGGAGTGGGCGGCGTCGCCGGTTGCCGACACAACCACCTCTCCCACGCTTGTGACAACAGGCTGCGCCTGCCGCGTCGGTGTGTCATCGGCTGCGGCCGCCGGAGGGGCGACCTGCTCTGCTGCCTCGCCATCCTCCTCTGATCCCGCTTCTTCCTGCTCCTCAGGGACGACCTCGTCGTCGTCATCGTCGCTAGCAGCGGCGGCGGACAGAGGTGCTTCCGAGTCACCACCACGGCTGGAGCTCTCGTCCTCCTCCTCCTCCTCCTCCTCCTCGTTCTCCTCGTCGTCGGCCATGGAGGAAGAGGAGAGACTCTCATCCGTGCGGTCACGACCGGCGTCGCTCTGTGGTGCGGTGAGTTCGTTGTGCTCCTCTTGGCGCTCCTCGTCGTGGAGGTCGTCCGCGCTAAAGGCGATGCTGCCCTCCTCCTCTTCGGCCTGGCGCGGGGGGTGGACAAGACTCGGCTCCTCCTCCGCTTCCTCAGGTGTAGGGGCGGCGACGGCGGCCGCTGACTGGCTGCCCACTGCCGCTAAATCGCACCCCGACAAGAACGCCAGAGCAGAATGCAGGCCGTCCTGCACCGGCGCCCGCCGGGCCTCCCGCGTCACGTGCCCCTCGAGGCTCTCGAGGAACGCCGCGTCGTCGGTGCCGACCACAACGCCCGCCAGCGGCGCGACGACCGTGACAGGTGCCCGGAGAAGTGCGAACGCACGGCAAAGGCCCTCCCGCGGGCTGATCCCAGGCGCCAGCGGGGACACCTCCGTCGAGAATTGTGGCGGCGCATCGCCCGTCGCATTGCCGAGTGAAGATGCAGGACGGCTGTCCCTTACGGCGCCGCAGGTGCGTTCCGAGCAGTATTGGTGAATATCATCACCGCTGTCGTGCGGGCCGCCCACTGTCGCGGAGGAGGAAGATGAATCGATCAGAGGTTGGTTAAAGAGGTTCACATCGCCCAGGACGCCGGTCTGCTCCATCAGCTCCTCCATTGTCGACGAGGTGATGTTGAGTGTCGAGGATAGCATCGCCGAGCAGTCCTGGTACTTTGGCTGCGTATTCACGTGCAGTGCGACTTGGCACTGGTGACAGCCACGTGCCACAAACGAACCACAGGCAACGCGCACCACCACGTTTTCACACCGCTCCATCACAACGCGCTCCGCCGCACACACAATAATATCCAGCGGGCCGGCGCAGTTGCGGATGTAGAGCGTCCCGACCGCCTCGGCAAAGTGCATGACGCCGTAACACACCCGCTCAACGACAAGATCGCTCAGCACAGGCACAGCTGCTCCTCTTGTCTGGGCGTCGCCGTCGTCCTGACCCGCCCCCTGCGTGCGCAGCGCGAAGCTGCCCGGCAGGCGGAGGAGAGAGGGGTTGACCAAATCGTGGAACCGGTGGACTGTCGGAGGCCTTGCGGGGCTGCCACTGTCGGGGTCGTCGAACTGGGGTGGCTCTTGATAGACAAAGTCGCCGAGTAGGACGTGCGCAAAGCCGCCCTGTGCGTCAAAGTCGGCAATCTCGGCGCACTCGCGGAAGAAGAGGCAGGCGGTGAGGCCGGGGTTCAGCGAGTCGTTGGCGTCCCCCCCGCTACCGTGGTGAAGGAGGGCGGAGGAAGACAGCCCGCCAGCATCGCCACCGGCGAGGTTGGCGATGGGCACGCGCACGTGGATGATCAGAGGCGGGTCGTCCTCGGGGCTGATCTCGTCGTCGCCGGCGAAGCAGTAGTCCCACTCCTTGATGAGACACTCCGTCGAGTTCACGACGTCGACAGTGCGGCCGCCGCCGTCACCGCCGTTCGCGGGCGTCGGGCCGCGGAGCACGATGTTCAGGTTACCGACGTCACGGGTCTGGTACGCGGCTAGGGCACCCACCCGCTCTCCGTCCTCCTCGTCCTGCTGCAACATGCCTGCAAGGATGGTGTCAAAGTACGGGCACTGAAGGAACAGCGGACACACCTGTACGCGGGTGCATTCTTCCACACAGGCGTATTCGGTGATGAAGGCATACAGCTCCACATCGGTCGATCGTGTGATCACAAACTCGCACGCAAGCACGAAGATGCGGGCGCGGGCGCACCCCTCCACCGTCACGCTGCCCTTAGCACCCACGACGAAAATAGTGCAGTCGCTGCAGTCTCGGATAATAACATCCTCGACAAGGTCCAATATCACGACGAGCGGGTAATGTGGCTGGGTAGAAGCGTCCGGGGAGGACCCCTCTCCGATGGTTGTGCCGCCGTGGATGCCGAGAATCGTTACGTCCTTGTCCCGGAGCTCGCCGTAGAAAAAGTACACGTCGCTGACGCCGTCGTGGGAGTGCACGAAGCGGGTTCCGAACGCCGCCTGAGCATGCGAGTTGGGCCTATCCTGAGCTGTTGCATCAGTTCCAAGAATAAGTGCCTGCTTGCGCACCGGCAGCTTGGTGATGTACCGCGACGCATCGCCATTCTCCCCTTCCTCAGCATCATCCATGGCGGTAGGCCCGGCTGTGCCTTCTGCATAGTCGTTGAACGAGCCATGGACGGTGATCATGTGCTCTTGTGCCAGCCCGACAGCAGCAAAGTCCGCGCTGAGGCCCGGGTACGTGACGTGGTACGGCTCCATCGTCACGTGGTGCACCTCCGACGCCGCTTGGGCACCACCAATACCGTTGTCGTCATTATGACGATGGGTGCTGCGCGCATCTGCTGCGTGACGACCTGTATCGCCAGCTACCATCACTGCGGCGCGCGCTGAAGCCGTTGGGGGCGTCGCACCCGAGTAAAAGAGGTGGACGTGCGACACGTGGTCGAGCACGAGGTGGCTGGACGCAATGGCAACCACCGGACAGTGGTGCACATCCTCCAACAGGCACGCGAACGACGGCCCGAGCACAATCTCACAGTTGCGCACGTTGCGCAGTACCACGAAGCGCATGTGCGTCGTCACGCGCACCGTGCAGTGCTCCAGGTCCTTAAGAATGAGGACGTCCACGAGGCCGCGCAGGGGCCGCACTGCCTCTGCGTCCAGGCGAAGCACGCCGTGCTCCTGGTCGCGGTACACAAGTGCGTGAACGCTTGGCAGCACCTCGCACTCGCGCATAATCTCAAAGTCCTCTATCGCTGCAAGGGCTACGTCACTTAGCGCGGTAACCTGTGACATGCCTGTGCCGCGTGCCTTGGCGCGGACACAGAGCGTGGGGGCGGCAGAGGGAAAAAAAGATTCCGCCAGTTTCAGAACGGCGGCATCCGAGCTCCCCAGACCGCCTCCCGCCGCTGCTGTGCCCTCGTCGTCGCGAGTGTCCTCGACGCATGTGGTGATGGAGGGAACAGGAACTGCCCAGGTAGGGCACAACCCGTCCAAGTACGGCCACAGCGCACCAACAACATCGTCAACGCCAGATGACTGAGCCGTGTTCCTCTTCACACCCTCATTCTGCTCCCACATCTCCAACACACTGCGCTTCATCGCATCGAGGCGTGCGGCAAAGATAGAGTTCCGCTGCAGACGCGGCACAAACGGTGTCGTGCCGGCTTGTGCCTTGGCCGATTCCATGGACTTGTAAACGGGATAGACAACGCGGTGCACGAGCTCGTCCACCCGCGCCACCTCCTCAGGATCGCCCAATGGCCCCACCTCCGTCCCCTCATGCTGCGACAGCATCGCCCGGAAGGCCTGGAACAGGTCGTGGTCGAGTAGGTCAACCGCGCTCTGGAGGCCGTCGTCCGCCTGGCAACCTCCCCCCGCCAGTAGACAATCGCCAATGAACTCTGTCACACCCTTGAGAAGCTCCGGGGTGTAACCGGCCAGCTCGAAGCGCCGGGCCACGAAGGGGCACTCTGTCACACGCCTGAAGAGGCGGTTGCAGACGGTGTCACGGTCCACCCCCGCCGCGTCCCGAGGAAAGACATCTACCAGTGTGGCGACGACCTCAGGCAGCCGCGCTGCGTGGAAGACTGGGGCGCCGAGGAGGAGCAGCAGCGCAACGTTACCAATCGCGTAGAGGTCATCCTGCATGGTGGGCGTGTACGACATAGCCTGTCGCGCCGCGTGCGAACCCGTCGCATGCCCGTTCCCCGACAAGAGCTCCAGTGCGTAGGCGGTGAGCATGTCCTCCGGCGACGGCGGAACTGGTTGCTGCCCAAGGCGCTTGCCACCGCCTCCGCCCGCACCGCTGCCGCCGACAACCTCGGGCCATAGCTGGCTGACAAGAGGCAGCAGGGCCCAGGCACGTGCGGGCGCGAGGGCTGCCAGGTCAGTCGGGAGCGCGTAGCTGCTCATCACGAGCGCTGGCTGAGTGAGGGTGCAGTGGCCGTCGGACGCTGACAGCAGCACGTTGCCGCCGTGAACAGCGCCGTGGGCGAGACCGCAGCTGTGAACCGCCGCGACCGCCGTCGTCAGGCTCGAGAGGATGCCAAGGAGCTCGACAGGGATGAGCGGCAGGGACTGGAATGCCATGACGTCGCTGAGACTCGCCGCGCACGGTTCCACGTCGAGCTGGGCGAGGATGCGGCACTCCGAATCGACACGCAGCGAGCGGATGCCCCGACAGACTGTCCGCACCGTGTCGTCGTCGTCAAGCCGCCCCTCCTCCTCTCCCTCCTCGTCCGCGCCACCCATCGTGTGGTGCGCCTTCACGAGGCCCGCTGCTGCGATGCGCTCCTGTGCCTCCAGCATCTCCAGCGCCAGCAGCTGAGCGGCGGACTGCAACGTGTTGCGAGAACGGCGCATGGTGGAAAGTGCCCAGATGCTCACACTCCCCGCCAACTCGTTGTCGTGGTCATCGTCGCCGTCCTCGTCGTCGTCGGGCCCGCCGACGCCGTTGAGTGCATTCTCCAGGCGTTCTTGCTGGCGTTTCTCGAGCATCTCCTCAATGTTCACAACGTTAGTAGAGACGCCAATTGTAGATCCGTCCTGTGGTGCTGCGGCGAGGGCGTGCACAGGCGGGGAACCCACCACGGAGAGCACCTTTACCATCGCCTCCGCCTGTTCATTGAAGCCAACGCAGGTGGATGCAGTGACATCGATCAAGTCGTAGTTGGACATAATCTTGTTGAAGACGTCGTCACCGTCCAGTGGAAACGCCGCCTGCGCTCGGGCCAGACGCTCCTGGAAGCCCCTATCCGCCCGGTCGCTGGGGTGGTGGCGGTCATCCCCATCCGCACTCGCATCACTGCAACGGGGGTACTCGCGCGGGGAGGAGCATGGCATGGGTGGCCGCAGTGACGAGCCATCGCGCGGCGTAGAGTGGAGGGGCGCAGGCGGTTGGTCCGGCGCACCCTTTTGCTCCTCCGAAGTAGCGTGGGGAGCTCCTCCCCCAGCAGCCGCGGTATTAACCTTCCCCCCAACCTCTGGCAGCGGAGCAACCCATGAGGGCAATGGCGCCGCCTCAATGTCCTGCTGCCCCGTCTCCCGTCCATCGACGTCCCCGTTGCTGACAGAGTCGTCGGTGCTGGTGGTGCTCAGGGCCGGGCATCCTGGAGGCAGAACATTAGCCCCGGGAACTGGCGCACCATGAAAGTGCCCCTCCTGCGACGGGGTGGTACCGTGTTGCGCGGCGTCCCTATGAGCAGTCGACAGGGGCGGCGATGCACTGCCCGTCGTGGATGAAACGCCCGTCCAGAAAGAGGTGGGGGACTGTGCCACACCTGTCGACGGCAACGGCTCCAGCGGCCGCGCCCCGCCGATGCGATGGACATCATCTGTATAACGGTGCGCCGCAGAGGACTCCTCCTCTGCGGCGTCCTCCACCGTCTCCGCCTCCACATCCTCCCCGCTAGTGGAGCCGTGGCTGAGCGTGTCCTCGTCGGGGACGGCCATTGATCCGATGGCTCGCCTTTCCACACCCATTGCATCCCTGGCGGCCTTGATATCAGCGTCGTCGCTGTTGCTCGCGTGAACGCGGACCTGGCGGTCGGGTGCCGTCTGCTGCTCGACGGTGGGTGCCGTCGTCCCTGAGCCCATATCGTCCATCTGCGTCGCCGTTGTTGGGCCGGGCGGAATTGAGATGGAGTGCTCAAGAGCGTGGCTGTCTGTCGTCGCGGACTCGACAGCCTCCGGGGCTCCCGCGTCACCAGCGGCGACATCGCGGCTGGACAGAGCTGTATGACCGTAGCTGCTGCTGCTGCTGCTGCTGTTTTCGTCGTCGGCGGACGGGGCAAGAAGGGGTGCGCGTCGTGTCAGGGAGGTTCTCCTTGGCTCTGATGCGGGCCCCATCATGGGGGAGATCGCTGGCAGACGCTGCCGTTCGCCCGATATCACCTCGGACACCGCCGTCGTCGTCGTCACCTGCTCGGCGGCCTCAATCGCCTCCTGCACCTGCGCGCTCACGGAGGAGGAAAGGCTCTCAACGTCACTGCCGCTTGCAAGGCTGTCCACGTCAGCCGGCTGGGTGCCATATCTAGTGCTCCCGATGCCGGTGCCTGTGGTAACCTGCATGCCGCTATCATCCAGCGGAGGCGGGGGCGGCGGGGGCAGCGGCCTACCGCGTGGCATCCTGGCGGCAGCTGCGGTTTCCCTCTCCCGGCCCTCGCCGGCTTCGCCCGACTGGCGCGGCTGCTGCGGCTGGCCAGTCGATGTCCCCATCCCAGAGACGACGGAGCTGACTTCATCAGTGGCGGTGTCCAGAGTGAGGCTGACGGCCAAGTCGGACTCCCCAGTCGATACCGGGCCACCGGCCTTCCCCACACGCACGCCGTGATGCCGCCCGTATCCAGGAGCAGCGTGCGCGGGTGGCTGCCTGTTGCCCAGCCCCTCCTGGCCACGGGAAGTGTCAATGGTGTGACCCTCCTCCTCCTCCTCGTTGTCGTCGTCCTCGTCGGTGGAGGGCGACTCGAGTTGGAACCGCTTCACCGCCAGCGGAGCCGAGGGCCTGCCCTCGTCTTCCCGGCCAGGGATTACAACATTGGGGTCGCGTGCCTCGGAGGCTGCCGCACCGGCGCGTGTGCCGCGACGGCCACCGCCCATGTACTCCGCAGCGGAGGACGTTGCAGAAGAGGACGACGACGACACCGCACTGAACCGGCGCATCGTGGGCAGCCGCCCGGAGCCAATGGCCGGGGTGCTGCCACTGCCTCCTCTGTGCTCGCTGCTGAAGAACACACGATCCCCAGGTGAGCCGGCGCCGCTCTGTCCCACAATCCCCTTCCCCGCGCCCTCACCGCTCTCGTCGCTGGGCGACGCATTCCCGGTCGTCATGGGAAGCTTCGCTGCTGTCGCGTTCACGCGGAAGGTGCGGTCATATGGGCTTTCCTCCCCCGCCGAGTCATCGTTCATGCCCCGGCGGGCTGTCTGGGTAAAGGCCCGCACAGACTCCTCCCCAGCTGCCATCGCGGGGGACGGCCGAATGCGAGTGCCAGCAGCAGCACTGCTGTGCGAGGATCCCGGAGACGAGTCCTGATAGAACATTGCTCCAGTCCTTCTCTTTTATTGGCTTTCTCTCTCTCTATGTATATATATATATATATATATATATATATTAGTGTATAAATATGTGCGTCTGTGCCGCTGTTTATGTAGTAGTGTATGTATAACTATATATATACTCGCAAAGCTGTGCCCTGCTTTTGAACCGACTGTTGTGAGTTTGTGGATCGCTGGTGGTTCTTGTATGATTCCCCTTCTTTATGCTCTCTTCTTTTTATCCTCAACGACCGAATGTACAAGATGGAGGTTTCTTCCTTCTTACGTTTCTCCTTTATCGTG
>AUXJ01007549.1:0-11966 GCA_000482205.1 Herpetomonas muscarum
TTCGCTTCCTCTCTCTCTCTCCTAGAGAAGAACATATATATATATATATATATATACAACAATCCACCCCATTTCATTTACCTTTTGCTGTATTATTGCCTCTACAGACCCTCCCCCCACACACATATATTTCGTTTGAGAGGGCAGTGCTTCTTTCCCCCCTTTTCCGCTTTTTCCGCTTTCCTTTTTTAAATTCATTTCTGTTTTTTTTTCACTCTGTTTAAGGTTTTTGCTAGTGCCGAAAAAAAAGGAAAACAAACAAACAGACAAGATCAAAGAGTGAAGTCGGTACAACAAGGAAACGTTCAAAACACCACACGTATACGTACACACACGTACACATACACATAGACATACATACAGGGGCAGCACGGTGGTGAGAGAGACCTCAGGGGGTAGTGGATTTCTGGCCTACGCCGCCTCTCTCTCTTCCCCCCCCTCCCCACTGCATAGTGACCTACTTGTGTTAATGTCTAGAATACCGCCCGACACGCATAATGAGGATGTGGCAGGTGATGATGACGCCCGGCGCGGCGTGGCGGGCTCTTCACCATACCCCGTCCTTTCCCTCTCCGCTGCCGTTGCGGATCATAGGGAGGGCATTCTCCATCAACACCGCCCCGTGCACCTTTCGCCGACCGCACATCAGCAGCAACAACAACAACAGCAGCAGCAGCAGCATTTGTTTTTGTCCCAGCGTCACGACGAGACGAGCCCTGTCACTAGCAACAACAACAACAACACCACCGTTCCTTCGTTGCTGTCGTCGTCGAACACGCACCTCCACACCGGCGCCCACGTCCAGGGGCGGGGGCAGTACCTCCCCTATGTCGGCTCGAGCAGCATAATCTTTCACAGCGCCAGCGCCTCCTGTTCCTCTCTCTCCAACGCGAACCGCTTGCACTTTGGTGGTGGTGGTGGTGGTGGGCGGGGGGAGGTTGGCGTCAGCGGCGATGGCAGGGTGGGGGAGGCACGCACCAGCAGCGACGGCAGCAGCGACGATGCCGGCAGCGACGCGAACAGCGCGGCGGTCGACAACGACGCGTTCGGAAGGGCACGGCAGAGGCGGCGAACGCGCCCCCGCAGCGCCAGCAGCGCCAGCAGCGCCAGCGCCGAGAGCGCCATCAGACGCGTGCCGTACCGGGGCGTCGTGGTGGTGGCGGATGGGAAGCAGCCCACATCGTTGCTATCGTCGTCGTCGCAGGCGGCCGGAAGAGGCGCCACCGCAGCCGCGACAGGGGAGGAGGAGGTGGCGACGGGGCTGTGCGCCGCAGTTATCCGCAACGCCGGCGTGTTGCCGTCGCCCGTGCAGCGGCAGCAGCAACCACAGGAGGAGGAGGAGGAGGAGGGGGGTCGTACACCCCAGGGGCGGCGACGGTCCTCCTTTGGCGACGACAGCCCTGGCGGGGCGCTGGCTGCCGTTCAGCAACTTTTCCACGCTTACGGGTTCATGGACGAAAAGGCAAAGGGCAGCGTTGGAGGCGCGGCGACGGCGACGGCGCCGGCGGCGGTGTCTGCTGCTGGCGGCGGCGGGGCCTTGCGAACTGCGCTGAAGGTTTCGTCACCGCCGCTGGCGATATGCCGCGACGGGGACGGCGTGGACCCCCTGGCGCTGGACCTGCAGCACAGCACCCTCAGCGCTACCAGCACCACCGGCGGCGCCCTGACCGCAGCGCTGGCGGATGTTGATGCGATTCTCAGTACGCTGCAACAGCGCCGGGACCGCATCGCAGCGCTCCAGGCGGCTGAGGAGGAGCGGCGACGGGCAGGGAGGCACGACAGCGCCGGCGCCGCGCGCTCTTCTTCCTCCTCGCACTTAACCCAGCAGCAGCAGTATGGTGCCCCGCAGTCGGCGGAGGGCCGTATGCCGATTGGTTTCCGCAGCGTCCGCGGGGCGTTCAGCTCCACGTCGTCCTCCTCCCGGGGCCTCGGGTCGCGCACCACCGGCACCTCGTCCCTCTCAGCAGCGGGGCGCACAAAGAGCGACAGCCCCTTTGCCTCCACCGGCGGGAGACGCGGCCGAGGCGGCGGCGTTGTCGGCGACGGCAGCAGCAGCAGCCTCCCACCCCTCCCCACGCCCCCGCGAAAGACGCTTTTGTCGTCCTCCCCCGAGAGGGAGAGGGATGGGCGGGCGCAGGGGGCGGCTGCGGCGCTCGCAAGAGACAATCTCCCCCCCATCAAGGACAGAAGCGACGGCCACGACGCCAATGTCGGTACTCCTGGGGAGGGAAAGGATTATGCGTGTGGCGGTAGCGTCGAGGACGGCGATGATGACGCTGACGGCGCGGAGGCGCGGGCGGTGGTTCGCGACCGGCTGCGTTCACTTCTCCTCGCCGTCGAGCGCGTGGCGCGGCGGTGCGGGGTGGACCTGGAGTCCGCGGTGCGCCGAGAGATGCGCACGATCGCGGTCGATCCGACAATGTCGGCGTCGGCGATTCTCGCTGGGGGAGGCCTATGGTGGCAACGGCAACAGCAGCAGCAAGAGCCACGGTCACACAGCAGCAGCGACGCAGATACGGACGGGGGCAATGAGCGGGGCACCATTCAGGAGACGGCGACACCGGAGGCGAGCACCCCCACCGCCTCCAACAGCAATCAAAACAACAGCAATAGTCTGAGCGGATTGGACAAGGCGACAGCGGCAGCACCACCGCGTCCTGCTGCTGCCGCTGTCGTCGCGCGGCCGGCTCAGGGCGTCGCTGGAACCAGCCACAGCCTCAGCGGCCGGCGGGCGGCTGACGCAGGCGAACTCCCCCCACGCTCCCCCGTCACGCATTCCGCCCACCAGTCCCCGTCGCAGTCGCGGCGGCAGAGCCTCTCTGGCTCCAGCTCTCGAAATGCCCCGCCGTACGTCAACATGAGCAGCAACAACAACAACAACAGCAGCATTAACAACAACCACAACGACGCGGCCAGCAGCATCCACCTCCACCCGCAGCACAACAGCAGCGCAAGCTACAGCACAAGTCGGGGCAGCAGCGGGGTGCTCCGCTTTCACGGGGCACCGCCGCACGGACAGGGGCTCCTCGGCCCCTCCGCCGCAGCGGCAGCGGCAGCAGCGGCAGCAGCAGCGGCAGCGGAGGATGGGTCTGTTATGACGGTGGACACCCTCAGTGGCGGCGGCGGCCCTGCCTACTCGGGCAGTGGCTATTTCGCCAGCCGCAGCGGCAGCATCCACAGCGGGGTTGAGCGCACCGCGGCGACGACGACGACGACGACGACGACAGCAGCGGCCACCACATCCGCCCAATCGCTCTCTGCGGCAGCAGCCACGCCACCTCTGCTGTATCACCACCCCCTCCATAACAGCAACAACAACAACAACAGCAACAGCAACAACAGCCCGCACGCCCACCACCACCAGCACCAGCACTACACCCTCCCCTCCTCTCTCCGGCAGCAGTCGAGCACCGTCAACTACGGGGACAGCTGGGGCACCGGCTCACCAAGCCCCTGCCGCAGCATCGGCGCCGTCCGCGCCTCACTCGGCACCAGCGACTTGAACAGCAGCAGCTCCCACTTGGAGAACGCGGCCGCTGCGGCCGCTGCGGCTGCGGCGATGCTGGCGCGGGACGAGCAACCACTCCAGTCCAACGCTCCGCCGCCGCCGCCACCACCGCCCCACTCGCACGTCACTCTACCTGGTGCAGCGGTGCCGGGGGGCGAGCTGGCCCCCCAAAACCCCTCCGCCACAGCGGCGATGACGACGACAGTGGTGGCGGGTGCGGGTGCGGGGATGGGGAGGGGTGTGAGTCCGCCCTTCGTCACAAGATCAACGCCGCTGTACACACCCAACTCGGAGGTGGCGTCGCACCCCCTCGCCGCAGACGAGGCGCCACCACCACCACCATCATCGGCACCGCTGCCGCCGGTCGGCACGCCTGGGGCGGTGCCGCTGCTGCCGCCTCGCTCCCCCACCCCAATGCAGCGGCCGGTGCAGGCGCCGGAGGGCGTTGTCGTGGTGCCAGCCGCCCTTCCCCCCACCGAAGCGCCCACCACCGAGACGAGAGAGGGGGTGGAGGTGGAGAAGGAGGAGGAGAAGGAGAAGGAGGAGAGGGAGGGGCAGAGGGGTGTAGGCGCAGCAGAGGAGAGCGCCGTCGCTGCCGGTGGGTCTGGCGACGACAGCCACACCGCTTCTGTTCCTGCTGCTGCTGCTGTTGAGGCGCAGCCCGAGGCGAAGTGTTGTGTTTGTGGCTTTGGGGGGGATCCCGATGCGCCGTTTGCCGGTCGTGTCGCCTGCGACGCACACCATGTCAGGACTTCCAGTGCTGTTGGAGGTGGCACCACCACCACCACCAACAATAGCAGTAACAACAACAGGAGTAGCGACACCAATGGTGCTCCTGCTGTTGGTGCTGGGATCGATGGCAGTGCGCCGACAGCGATGTCGCCGTCTGTCGTTGCCGCTGTCGGCCGCGAGGGCAGTTCACGGTCCGGTGCGTCGTCCGGCGAGACACACCCGCCGCCGGTCCGCCTCTCCACCGATGGCACGCCGTCAGTGGACTTTACGCCGCCGCCGCATGTGTCCGTCCTGACCGCCGCCCCGTCGTCGGAGAAGGCGGATGCCGACCCGCGCGGCGGCAGCACCAGCACCCGCGACACATCCCACCATGTACAGCAGCAGCCACAGCAGCAGGAAGGACGCCCCCACCCATCACCGTCGCCCCCGCCAACATCGTCAGATGGGAGGGGCGATAGCGACAGCGTCGGCGCCCAGCTGCGTCGTGGTGCGGAGGCGAGCTCGACGCCCGAGGAGGCGGAGGACGTTGGCCGCAGACCCACGGAGAGCGAGGCGGAGATGAGTCACGACAGGCGCAGCCATGGTCGCGTCGACGACGGCAACGGCGGCGGCGACAATGTTGCTGGCAGGGGCGTGGACGATTGTGGGGGTTCGCCCCGTCGAGCCGATCTCCCTCTGGCAGGGCCTACGGCTGAGGAAAGAAGTAGCCTCCACCCGAAACACCATTCATCCGTCGTCGCCACCACCACAGCAGCAACAACAACACGAGCGATTGCCGCGACAGATACTCCTGTGCTGCGTGCCGGTGAGCAGCACACCACCGCAGCGCAGTCTTCCCGTCCTGAGGCGCCCTCCTCGTCCCTTTCCTCCCCGCCTCGCCGGAGGGCAGACGGCAGCGACGACACCCCCGCTAGCAAAGCTGTGGGGGAGGACGTCGCGGATGAGGAGACGGGGACTTTGCTGGACGGCGGCCTGACGCTCCCGATGCCGAACTTCTACACCTCACAGCTTCAGCGCTTCATTGAGGGGAAGGCGCGGCACGAGCAGGAGTGGATGCAGCAGCGCTTCGGCTCCACGGACGGAGGCGGCCACGACGGTAGCGTGCAGAACCTCCTCAGCAGCAGGAACAGCGGAGGCGGCGGTGGGGCAAGCTACTTGATGCGTAGGCCGCACTCCTCGCACCGCGGCGGCAGCAGCAGCAACCGAAGGAAGAAGCGCAGCACGGGCCGAGACTCCTCGGGAAAGGCGCGGGCGTTGCATCCCCTCGCCGAGCACAGTCATCGGTATGCGGAGGAGGAGGAGGTGCAGCAGCGTCTGGGTGCGGGGCAGCGGGGTCGCGGCGCTGCCGTTGAGCCACCGGCCGTTGCTGGCGCGTGCGGTGTTGTCGTCGACAGCGCGTCGCTGACGTCGTTCTTGCAGCGGGAGAGGCCGCGCGAGGATGTTGGCGAACGATACCGCCACACCCATCCCCAGCGTGGTGGCGGGGCGTTGGGCACCGACAGCGCATCCCCCCTCGTGCCGGGCGGACGAGAGGACGGGGCGAGCGACAGAGGCACGCGCCCCAGACACGGCACCAGCTTCTCCCACGGCGACAAAGACGACCATAGCGGTAGCAAGGAGGGGAGGAGGGGGAGGAGCACCACAACAGCAGGGGCAGCAGCAGCATGAGTAGTTGCAGAACCAGCAGCAGCGGCAATCGTCGCGAGCGGCGGCGGGGGGGAGGGACACGGGCCGGCAGAGGAGCGGCAGCAGCTGCGGCGATGCTCATGTCCACGACAACCTCCGGCGGTGGCCCCGCCTCCTTTGGCGATCGGCCAGATTCGTCGTCCAGACTGCCCCTCTCCTACGACATTCTGCGCGGTGGCAGCAGCAGCGCCCCCGGGTCCGAGGAGGGCCGCAAGACGAAAAGCGACGGGGCGGACGGCCACGACGACGGGAGGATGGAGAGCAAGCTGGGCTCCTGGGGGCTGATCAGCTCCAACACAACCGGCGGCACCACAACGGCTCTGTGCGCCGTTGCCTTGTCGTCTCTGTCAACACAGCTCGGGTTCATGGCGGTGGGGTCCAACCCTGCAATAGCAGCCGCCGGTGTGTTCTCCTCCACAATGGCCGCGTCTGCTGCCACTCCAACTCCTGCTACTGCTGCCGTTCCCATGCCAATCCCTCCCACCACCACCACTAACGAAAAGGAGGGAGACCGGCACAGCAAAGACGGCGGGGAGGGGGCGACAGTGAACGTCGGGGGCCGTTGCGGTAGCAGCCCCAACAGTGGCAGCAAGGCCAGCGTCGAGGAAGGTGCATCACCAACTCCTATTCCCATCGTTGATGCTGCCGGTGTTGCTGCTGCTGCGGCTTCTCAGCCGACGAGGGAGGAGGAGGAGGAGGAGGAGGGCGGGAGCGCCGTGAACCACCCCCCTTCCCATCACGATGGCGACGACGATGCCGATGGCCATCATGACGTGGCCATTCGCGTGCCGCATCTCGATGAGATCCTAATCAGCCGCGCGCTGGAGTGCGGTGGTGGGGATGAGGAGGCAGGCGGAGACGCGGACACCGCTGCTGCTGCTGCTGCCGCCAGTCGTTCACCGTCGGGTTCTCCGACTCCCGCCTCGTCGACAGAGTACGACCGGCGGCGGCGGGCGGAGGACCACGACGCACTGCTCACCGTGCTGGGCATGCATCTCCAGCCACGGGGCGGCCCAAAGCCGCCACCGACGACCCACCACGCAGCCAGCAGCATCAGCAACAGCACCCATAATCACAACAGCAATGGGTGGGACGACGAGAGTGGGGCGGCGTCGCAGTCAACGCCACCGGCCGACGCGCGACGGCCGCTGCCGCTGCCACAGCAGCCGCAGTCCTTCTCCACCGCCACATCAGAGTCGCCGGAGGTGATGGCTTTGCGCACCACCGCCACCTCCACCTCTGCCTCGCGCACGACGACGACGACAGCGTCGACAGGGGACGATGACGGAGACTCTCTGCCGCACCGCCACTCCACCGCTGTTGCCGCGGCTGCTGCCACGACGACGGGGACGGGGACGTCGACGGGGGTGTGGGCGGGTGCCTCTCACCTGTCCCAGTCCTCGTACGCCTCGCAGCTGTCGCAGTCGATACCCCTCAGCCACAGCCGCAGCAGCACACACCACCAGCACCACCACTACCCCTATTTCCAGCTCCACAACCTACAGCAGCAGCGCAGCGGCAGCAGCCCCGGCTCGCAGCAGCAGCAGCAGCAGCAGCAGCAGAACCCAAACAACCAGAGCAACACCTATGCCGTTTCCTCTGCATCGGAGGAGGTGAGTAACGGTGGTGGTGGTGGTGGTGGTGGTATCGCAACTATCGGCGCCCCTGCGGCCTTCTCCTCCGTCTCCGGTCTGGAGTCGTCGCTGCCGTGGCGGGGGACGACCAGCGACGCGCTGCTTTATTGCTCCCCGCTCACCGCCTCATCGACGACGGTGAGTCTGCTCACCACCGCCAACAACACCCACGTCATCGCGAGCAACGCCACCACAGCCGCCGCGACGACGACGGCAACGACGCACCACGGCGGCAACCCCCCCGCGGCTTCGGCGCTCGAGGGGGCGGAGGAGGGCGGCACTGTGGCGAAGGCGCGTGCCACACCGGAGCGTCCGGTGGAGGGCCACGTCCCCACCAAGGAGGAGGCGGCGGCGACGGAGACGGAGAGGGAGGGGCGGGGGGAAAGGGGACCCGCTGTAGGGGAGAGGTGCGTTGCTGAGGTCCTGCCGCTGTACGATGCTGCGGAGGTGGACACGGGCAGCAGCTGCGTGGAGGAGCGCTCGCTGCGGGCCTACTGGCCCAGCACCGGCACCGTGGGAGACGACCAGGGGCCTCTTCCTCCGCCCCCTCCCCCCCTTCCCCTTCCCCTCCCGCTTCCTCCTGCCCCTGCTGCGTTTGGCCCCCAGCGCGCCAGCACCGTCCTGGGCACGGCAGCCGCGGTGCCCTCGACGGCGATGAACAGCGGCCAGTCCGGCGCGACTGCGGCCTTCTCGTCGTCGTCGTCGTCCTCCTCCTCAACGTCGGCGTCGGCGTCGGCGTCGTCCGTTACGTCAGCGCTTGCGGCGACGTTCCCCCCGTTTATGGCAGAGGCCGCCGTCATCGCCGCTGCGGTGGACGGCGACGGGGAAGAGGATTCCGCGGAGGTAGGACGGGGGCAGTCGAATCTCGACAACTCCCCCAACACGCCAATAGGCGCCCTTCCCCCACCGGAGGCATCCGCGTCGCCGTTGCCGGCCCCGCCGCTGTCGTCACCACCGGAGGGGATGGAGGGGCGGGGGGTTCGAGAGGAAGAGGAGGCGGAGGGCGGCGTCGACGGCTGTGCTCCTCCTCATGAATTGCCTACATTAGACTCCGTGGAAGTCACTGCGGAGGTAGGCGCGGCTGCTGCTGCTGCCCCCCTTCCTCCTGCGAGGGACGACGACGACGACGACGACGCCGACAGCAACAACAAGGACGGCACCGCCGCAGTGCTGCCGGCAGACACTTCTGCAGCGACAGAGGGCTTCACGGCCGCTGTTGGGGCGGCGGGGAATATTTCCCACCGCACGCAGTTCCAGTATTACTCCGCGCTGGGGAGGGACCACCCGCACTACCGCTACCACATCGCGGACAGCGTCGAGCGGCCTTTTCGCAGGGCCTCTGCAACGGCCTCCTCTGCGTCCACGGCCCACCACAGCACCGGGCACGGCGAGGGCGGCAGCGGGCGGGATTCGACGGCTGCTGCTGCTTCTGCCGCTGCAGAGATGAGCTCGAACCCCCCCTTGCGTCGGCGTGTGCTGTGTGAGGGGGAGTATCGGGTGGAGACGCGACGGCAGCCACGGTCCTCCTACTTTCCGTAGTGGGATTGTGCGACGCCAAGCATTCCTGGGGTACATTTGGGGGGTGGAGACGCGACTGACAAATCGCTCCGTTCTCCCCCCCCTCCCCCCCTTTCAGAAAGGAAAAAAAAGACGAAATGAACAACAAAAGGACACCCCAAAGCGATGGGGGGTGGCCTGTGTACACGCATGCCCGTCTGGATGTGAGATTGTATTTATGTGTTGATGGCTGAGTAGCTTTGCTGGCGTATATATATATATATATCATTGTACGCAAGCGCTCGTACTCCTGGTTTACCTTGTTCACTTCCTTCCCTGGAGACACGAAATCCATTTTTCTCCCCACTTGCCTTTCTCTCTCTTTCTCTCTCTCTCTCAATTCACACCTTTCCTCATTCACCCACCCACACACATAATTAGTTTTCCCTCTCTCTCACCCATCGACTACCATCGCTATCAAACACCATTCTCCTCTCCTCTCTCCCCCACAAAAAACAAAAAATAACAACCAGCAACAAGCCTTTCTCTTTTCTTTTTCACATTACCGTTTTCTTACCGAACTTATATATATAAAACCTTTTCCCTCCTCTTTTTTTGTTTATTCAAACCCTCTCACATTCCTTTTCGGAACTTTACTCAGCAACAATGCCCGCCGCCGCCCCTGTGCACGCCGCTGTGCCGGAGAAGAAGTACAGCGCCCCCGCGCTCTTCAAGGACTATAACAAGGCCACCAAGGACTACCTCACGAAGAACTATTCCGCCGCTGGCACGTGGAAGGTCGAGAGCAAGTTCAAGGGCCCCAAGGATGCTTTTATCGTCAACCCCACCGCGACGAGCGACGGCAAGATGTCGGCCGAGCTCCAGTACTCCCCCTCTTCTTGCGCTGCGACGCTGAAGATGAACGTGACGCCCGCCGGCCTCGATGACCTCAAGACCACCATCACGTACGACGACAATGGCCACAAGTGCGAGGCTGTGATCCACAAGAAGAAGGGCAACGAGATTGACTGCGAGATCAGCCACGAGACGGCCGTCGTCGCCGGCAAGCGCATGTCCACGAACGAGAAGCTGAACATGAAGGCCATCTACCTCGGCCTCGGCGTGGATGTCGCTCCCAACTGCCAGGTTGGCGTTGGTGCGACGTACGACATCAAGGGCAAGGTGTGCAACTGGAGCGCCGGCTGCCGCTACACGCGCCCGTGCGGCCTCGAGGCTGCTGTGCGCACGGACAAGCTCCAGACGTACACGACCTCTGCCTCCATCCCGCTGACGACCACCTTCAACGGCAACAAGCTGCGCGTGAACCTGGCCGCTGAGACCCTCTGCGGCAAGGGCCAGGAGTTCCAGGCCACCGTCGGTGCCGAGGCGACGTGCCCGGTTCTGCCCAGCAACACCGTGAAGGTGCGCGTGAACAATAACATGGAGTGGGCCGTCGCGTACATTGTGAAGCTGGCCGACAACTGGTCCATGGCCGTCTCGATGGACAAGAGCCTCAAGGCCGGCGTCCTCCTCACCCACTCGTAAGGAGGGGGAGCGTATGTGCTCGCACCAGGCAATGACGGGGGGGGGGAGGGGAGGTTAACAGGAAACCCTCCCTATATATACCCCCCTTCCCCCCGAGCTTCCAATATATAAAAGCAAAAAGAAGGGAACAGAACCGTAAAACGCCAGGCATTCACACGCAGTCATCATACAGAGGGAACAGATGCGTTATTTTATTCATATTGTGTCTGAAAAAAAACAACCCACCACCATTCTTCCTCTATAAGAAAAAAAATGATCTTATTTTCTTTAGTGTCAGTTTCTATTCGCTTTCTCCTCTTTCTAATTGAAATCTCGCCGTGTACTCCTCTCAGTCCACGTCCATCTGTCGGGTGTCGGTTTCTCCCCCCACGCCCCTATCGGAGAGGCATAACTTTGATACAGAGGAAGAAGCCAATCTGGAGACGACGACACACATGCAAAACCGGAAAAAAAAACAACAACACCCCCCCCAGTGCGAGTTGTAAGCAGGGGGAAAAAAAAGAGAGGTAGATCTTGCCTTTTCTTTTTAATTTCTATTTTTGTCTTCTCATATAATCCATTTTCCTTTCGTTTTTCTTTAAACTGTTATCTTCATTCGTTCCCGTCTTTGTTCTCTTTCTTCTCGTTCCTCGTCGTTTACGCATTTTCAGTCATTTACTTTCCCCCGTCGGCCCCCTTGCCGATGTCAGAGGGGGGAAAAGGCGAAGCCGCATCACACGGACGTCAAGAAGAAACGAACACACGCACAAAAAAGAAAGAATGATAATAAGAAGTGAACGATCACGAAATCTTCTGTCTGTACTGTTGTGTTTCTCTAAATCCCCTCCTCCCTTTTTTCCTCTTCGCTTTCTTTCGTGAGGTTCTCTCCCAAATTTGTTCTCTCTTTCTTTTTTCTCTTACTAATACACACGCAGAAAAAAAAGAAAAGGCACCCCTATTCCCTTTCTTTCGGGTTCCGTCTTTTTTTAGTTCTTCTTTCTTTACAAATCCGCACGCTCTTTTTACCGTTTTATTCTTGTTTATCATCTTTTTTTTGGGTCCTACCCTCCTGCTGTTGCCCCTGTCGCGTGGAGCTGTTTTCCAGCACTCTCTGTTTTTCATGTGTTTTCCCCTCTCTCCCTCCCTCCCCCCCTCTCTCTCGTGCTGATGTCTTCTTTTCTCTCTCTTTCTCCATTTCGTGTCCCCCCCCCTTTCGTCTGCGTTCCAACCCACCGCTACGGTGCCTGTCATCGTGTGTTCTTTCTTCCCTCCTCCCCCCCCCCTTGTGTTAAATCCGAAGGGGGCGCCACTGTGGGCGCGAATGGTGAATTAGGAGGAGGGGAACTGCCCCTGACAACGGAATGAAAATATTTTACGGATTCTGG
>AUXJ01007632.1:0-12495 GCA_000482205.1 Herpetomonas muscarum
AATCCTCCGTAGCTGTGTTGCCACTACGTGAGCGATTGAAGGCCTCTTCTGTGGTATAGGGGAAAAAAAGGAGAAGAATATTGCGGACAGCACGTGGAGACCCGTATCCTCCCCGAGCTCTCTCCCCCTCTTCATCTCTCTCCTTTTTCTTTATTCACGTCGCATCGGAGCTTTGCGCGCGGTCTTCGCTGCAGAACAGGGAAACAAGAGGAAACCGGTAAGGCTGAAAAGGTATCTCTGTACGGTCCGTGCACTGCTACACTTCTCCACGGAAAGAAATATTTCACCTACTACTCCTTTTTAGGTTTTGTGTTGGTTTCTTCTTCTTTCTCCTTCCGTTTCCGTCCTTTCTTCTTTTTTTCTGTGTTCCTGATACCCCGCGCCCCCTCACACCCAATAGCACAGGAAAAGAAAGCACTGTACTCCCACTCACTTCTCCTCATACCTTCCCTTTCTTTTTTTTCGTTCACCTCCGGTGTTCCCTCTCACTGATAACACAGCGACGAAAGGCTAACAAGATAAAGGTACGAAAAGGAGCAAGGACACAGCTAGCGTTGTTCTTGCCGTCGTAAAACCCTACCCCTACCCCCTAACACACCTGAAGCAACAACCACCACAACCAGTAAGAAACAGCAGCCGCCAACCATGCCGCCGAAAGCAGGACCGAAGGCGGGCCCCAAGGCCGGAGGCAAGAAGGGGCCGCCGTCCGGCATGCTCGCGAAGCTGAAGCAGAAGATGGAGCTTCAGAAGCAGGAAGAGGAGCGTTTTCAGCGCGAGGCAGAGGAGGAGGAGAAGCGCATCCGCGAGGAGGAGCGGCTCGCAGAGGAGCAGCGCAAGTTCGAGGAGGAGCAGCGCCAGAAGGAGCGCGAGCGCCAGCGCGAGGAGGAGCGTATCGCCCGTAAGGAGCGGAAGAAGAACGAGAAGAGCGGCGCGCTTGATCGCATGCGCGCCGCCGGCATGATCATGCCCGACGTGGAGAAGATCCGCAAGGAGCAGGAGGAGGAGCGCAAGAACGAGGCCCTCAAGCCGAAGCCGAAGCCGAAGCCGAAGCCGGCCCCCGTCGCCGCACCGGTGGTGGCGGAGAAGGAGGAGAGCGACGACGACGCGGAGCTGTACGCCGACCTCGTGACGGAGGCGACCGAGTCGGATGTGGAGATTGACGAGGACGACTGGGAGCAGGTGGAGGAGCGCGACACGCGTCGCGAGAACCGCCACGCCAGCAACGTGGCCGTCCGCGCCGAGCGCGACGCCCGCAAGGAGAAGCACATGAAGGAGAAGGAGGAGAAGAAGAAGGCGGACCAGGCGGCCAACCACGTACTGGAGAAGGTGTCCAACCTCCGCAGCCCAATCTGCTGTGTGCTCGGCCACGTCGATACCGGCAAGACCTCCCTCCTCGATCGCATCCGCTCCACGAACGTCCAGGGCGGCGAGGCTGGCGGTATCACGCAGCAGATTGGCGCGACCTTCTTCCCCCGCGAGGCCCTCGTCTCGGCCACGGCGGAGATCAACAAGAAGTACAACTACGACCTCAACGTCCCCGGCCTCCTCGTCATTGACACGCCCGGTCACGAGTCTTTCACGAACCTCCGCTCCCGCGGTAGCTCCATCTGTGACATTGCCATCCTTGTCGTCGACATCATGCACGGTCTCGAGCAGCAGACGCGCGAGTCGATCCGCCTTCTGCGCGAGAAGAAGTGCCCCTTCATTGTTGCCCTGAACAAGGTTGATCGCCTGTACGGGTGGGTGTCGGTCAAGAACCAGGACTTCCAGTCCTCCCTCGCCCAGCAGAACAAGAGCGTCATGGCCGAGTTTTACTCCCGCTGGAAGGAGGTGCGCCTGCAGCTGGCCGAGGAGGGCCTCAACTCGGAGCTGTACTACGACAACAAGGACGTCCGCAAGACCGTCTCCGTCGTCCCCACCTCCGCCGTCACGGGCGAGGGTGTGTGCGACCTGCTGCTGCTGGAGATCCAGCTCGTTCAGCAGTTCATGGAGGGTAAGGTGACCTACAAGGACGACCTGCAGTGTACGGTGCTCGAGGTCAAGCCGATCACCGGCCACGGCTTCACCATCGACGTCATTCTCATTAACGGCGAGCTCCACGAGGGCGACTCGATCTGCCTCTGTGGCATCAACGGACCCGTCTTCACGCAGATCCGCTCGCTGCTGACCCCGCAGCCGATGCGCGAGCTGCGCGTGAAGGCGGAGTACGTCCACCACAAGACGATGAAGGCCGCCATGGGTATCAAGATCGCCGCGAACGACCTCGAGTCCGTCGTGCCCGGCACCCCCCTCGTCGTGTACAGCGAGAAGGACGCCGCCGCGAAGCAGGCCGCCGCCGACCTCGTGATGAAGGATGCCTCGAGCGTGATGGACCAGCTCAGCCCCGACGGCATCGGCGTGTCCGTGCAGTCGTCGACGCTGGGCGCCCTCGAGGCGCTGCTGTCGTTCCTGAAGGACATGAAGATCCCAGTTGCGAACGTGGCCATTGGCCCCATGTACAAGAAGCACATGCATGCTGTCATGTCCATGAAGCGCCGCGAGCCGCGGTACGCCGTAGTGCTTGCATTCGACGTTGACGTCTCCGACGACGCCCGCGACGTGGCCGACAAGAACGACATTGAAATCTTCGAGGCGAAGATCATCTACCACCTGTTCGACCGCTTCACCGAGTACATTGAGACCTACGAGGCCCGCGAGAAGGAGCGGCTGCGCAACATCGCCGTCTTCCCGTGCCGCCTGAAGATTGTCGGCGACTGCATCCACAAGGCGGACCCCATTATCATCCCCGTGACGGTAGAGCGCGGCCAGGTGCGTCCCGGCACGCCGCTGTGCGCCGTGAAGAAGGACCAGACGGTGGTGCAGATCGGCAAGGTCATGTCCCTGGAGCGCGAGAACAAGCCCATCCTGATCGGCAAGCCAGGCATGGAGATGGCCGTCAAGATCAACAGCGGCGAGTTCGGCGTCACCTTCGACCGCCAGTTCAACGGCGACGACGACATCGTCTCCTACCTCACCCGCCCCTCCGTCGACGCCGTGAAGAAGTTCAAGGACGACCTCTCCGCCGACGATATCAACCTCCTCGCCACGCTTGTGAAGGTGCTCAAGGTTCCCAAGTAGCGCACACATGCCGGCGGCCAACTTGACGTTCGCAGGCTGTGTCGGCGTGTCGGGGTGGTCTGCTGTTGAACATGCCCAAGCGCTATTGGCTCTACAAAGAACGCACAGGGAAGAAGAGAGGGGGTGGGGAGCTGTCGCCATTAACAAGGTGACCACCCACCACTATCTCTGCATCCTCAGTGGATATTGCCCCCTTACCCACCTCTCATCCCTGTAGCGGTCATCAGTCAGTCACTGCGGTGTGCACATGTGCAGCCACGCCCACCCTCGCTGAAAATACGACCTCCCTTTTCCTTTCTTTCTGTTTTCCTTCGGGGATTGGTGCATTCCAGCGTTGATTCATTTCTTACATGACCTTTCATTTCATATTCACTGTTTTCTTCTTTGTTTTTTTTTGTTCGTTTGGTTCGTTTGTTTTATTGTTCTCTTCCCTATCAGTGTTGTACCATTCCTCCTCGTATACATACGTGTTCCTCAAAAAAAAACAAAGTATAACACATTCCCTGTCCCCACTATTTCTTTATTTTTCTTTTTGTAAATGACGAGTACCCATCGCTGATGGAGACACGTGGTGGCGTCTACGAACAGAAAGAAAGAAAAAAGAAACACAGAACACACAAGAATGCTCTGCGATTGCCCATGGTAGCAACTTTAATGGACTAACGGTAACATAACATCACTTCAAGTAAATTGACAACACTCAGAATTATACCACACCCCATGATAAGAAAAACAAAAAGGGGAAAGTGAAAGCAAAAGCAGTGCCCTGAGTTTCCCTTGGGCAATTTGGCTGATAATGGCCATGTCGCGAGGGACGCGCCCAAACGGCGGACCGAGGCTCAAAATACACCAGATTTGCCACTGAAGGCGCTCTGCGCTCTAATAGTTGATCTCCGCCACGTGTGCCTTACTGTCATTTCATGCGCATGACGGACGAGGACGGGACCCCCTCCCTACCCCCCCCCTCCCCTCCTCTCTCTCTCCCGCACGTTCCTTCAGCCGCTGGAAATGAAAAAAAGGTAACACGCACAGGCGGCAACATATGGTTTACTTGACGACCCTGGGTTAACGGAATTACGGGGGTACGGTACTCCTCTGCGCGGTGTTGGTGTGCCGTCCTTGTGCCGCTTCATTGCATCCCTATCACCCATGCCCCACGCCATGTACTACACGCCTCCTTTGCAGCTGTACGCACGGTGCAGTGGGTACATCTCAATTATGCCTACACTATCTCACGTTTGTTTTATTTATTTTTTTGCTTTAATCATTGCTACGCCTCGACACAGTTGCGGTGTTGCTGCTGTTCTCCATTTTCTCCCTTTATAGACACAGCGTGTCCGGTGTGCGCAGGGGTGAGTCATTCCGCAATTCTCTGTGGCGTAGCTGCGCCCCTTATACCCCGCATTGATATAGATTAGACATTTCTGTATAATACATAGATTCATCTCCTATTGTCGCCCGCTGTCTCTCTCTTTCTCGTGATTCGTGAGGAGGCGAATTCGGTACTCCATAGATACAGGCAAATACAGGGCCCAGAGCTCCATTGCGTGCCGCTTCCCATGCCCATCAGCAGTAGCAGCGCATGGGAGGGATTTACGGCCCATAGAGAGCGCGCCGTAGAGCGGCGAGTGGCCCCGGCGGTGTCGTTGCCCCTGTCGCCGCCGCCGGCGACCCTCCGCGAGGCCGCCGATCACGTTGTGAAGGCCATCGCCTGGGACGACGGCGGCGCGGAGTTTCTCTTTGGCGACGGCAGCGTCTTCTCCTTCGCGGATGCGATGAACACCTTTGTCGCCTTCACGCCCCGCGCCGCCGCGAGCGCGCGCCCGCCGCTACCGGGCAGGGACGACGGCGGCGGCGACGAGCTGTACACCCGCGACATGCTCTTCACCGCGTGGGCGCTCTCCCGCTACGAGGCCAAGGTCCGGCACGCGCTGGCGGTCTACAACAGGTACGCGGCGCGGCCACGGCTGCTGGCTGGGCTACTCACGACCCCCGTCGGCGACTGGACGGAGCAGAGCGATATGGCCGCCCTCGTGCTAGCCCCCAATCCGGCGCTGCTCGACCGCAGGCCGCTTTGGCTGCGCGTCCCGGCAGCGGGTGCCGCCGCCGGCAGCGAGGAGGTGCTGCTAGGCGTGGAGGCGACGCTGTGGTGCGCGATGCGGCGGACGGCGCTGACGCTCGACATTGGCGGCCACACCTTCACCGTGCGCTGGCCGGCCCCGGTGCAGGCGCCGCAGCCGTCCGCGACGAGCGCGCTGGCGGATCGGCTGCTGCTGGGGACGGAAGGGCACTCGCTCGTCGACTCCGAGGCCCTGCGACTGGCGCTCCGGCAGTCCCTCCGCCGCGCGCGGCCGTACACAACCGTCACGCAGACGTTCCCAATCGCCCGCCCCCCACCAGAGTGGGCGCCGATGCTGCGCCTCGCACAGCAGCTGAGCGAGCGCGCAGCCGCGGAGGAGGTGGAGGAGAGGGATGGTATGGATACCCCCACCGCAGCCCCGGACGACCGGATCATCGTCAGCGATGGTGACGAAATTGAGACGCTGTACCTTTCCCTGCCGGAGCCTGTTTCCTCCGCTCCCGGCCATCACCGGAGCAGCGGCAGCAGCGCCGTCATGGGTGGTGGACCCGCGCCCTCCTGCCGCTTCTCTGCGATGCAGACCGCCGACGTGCACTCCCTCGTGGCGAGCGCGTCACGCATTGAGCACGCCGCCTGCAACCGCACTGTCCACGGCAGCGGGGCGAGGGTCCTGTGGCGGTACGACGCCGACCCCACCGGCAGAGAGCCCCAGGCGATGTACTGGTGCCTCGACGACGCAGTGGAAACGAAAAGCACCCCCGCCACCGGGCGGTGGGACGCCGCTCTGCTTGACAGCGTGGAGGCCGGCAGCCCGTCGCCCTCCCCTGCCGCAGGCGCCGGAGGGGGGGTGCTGGCGGTGGTCGGTGAGGATGGCAGCGCGGTGCTCGCGGTGCCTGGCGCGCAAGGATACACAATCCGGCACACACGGCAGGACGCGACCAGCCGCGCCTTCCACGTCAGCGCCGACGGCCACGTTGCGCTCCCGCCGGTGGTCGGCCAGCTGCTGTTTCCCCCAGAGCGGCAGCGTGCGGCACGGCCGGCCCCACTGGCGGTTGCACAAGCGGCGTTTGTCGCGGCGATGCAGACCGCCAGCGCCGCCGGCGACTACGGCCCGCCCCCGTCCGCGTGCGACAGCGCGGGTGACCTGACGTACCACCCGCCACCCGACACGGCCCTTCGCCTCCGCGGCCTCGGCGACACCCGTCACGGCTGCGGGCGGTACCTCCCGGCGATCGGCGAGGCCGCCGTCCAACTGTCGCAGCGCAACCTGTCGACACAGCACGACGACGCCCGCTGCCACTGGCGCGGCGGCGGCAGCAGCAGCAGCACCGACTGGCGCACCCGCCTCCACCCGCAGATGACGGAGGAGGAGGCGATGCTCGCGGAGGCCCTTGACGCCGCCCGGTGCAACCGCGCCCTCCCCGGGCTCCCGCCCGCCCTCGCAGAAGCGGCTGCCAGCGGCTCCTCCGTCTTCCTCACGCAGCATGTTGACGGCATCGGCGTCTTCACCGCACTGACCAACGGCGTCGTGCGCTGCCGTTTCGACGACCGGACCGTCCTCACCCTCATCCCCGGCCCCAACGACTTTGATGAGGCGAACATCGTCGTGAGCTGCCTCTTTCGCGACGCGACGCGCTGCACCCTCCGCATTACGCAGTGCACGCCCCGACACGACGCCTTCCGCTACGTGAGCCACGCCCTGCCGTTCCGCCGCCACGTGCTGATGCGCGCCACAGAACAGCAACGGATCACGCACTACGACTCGAGAGAGGACAGGAGCGAGGACTCCGCCCCCGCCCGCGGCACAGACCCATCACACGGACAGGCGACACCGACGCGGAAGACGGGGCGGGAGCGGGTCTCGGTCCCCTTTTCACACCTCGACACGAACACCAACACCCCCCGCACAGTACGCGAGCCGTCGGGCATGACCACCGGCACCCACCCCTCCCCCCCAGTTGCGAGCCGCTTCGATGCCAACGCGGGCAGCGGCGCCTATCCCCCATCGTGGCATCTCCCACACAGCACAGGCGACGGTCGTCTCCACGACAATAGCGGCAGCAGCAGTAGATTTCCTCCCCCGCATTTTGAAACGCACATCACATCATGGGAGGAAACGATGCAGCGGCGCGCGATGGAGGAGCACCTCGTCGCTTCCGCGGAGGCGACTCGTCTGCAGAGTCTTCTCGATCTGAACGACTCCATCGCCGCGAGGAATCGCACCCTTCTTGAGGAGTGGTAGATGCCCATGGCGCTTCTCCTTCACCCCGTTCCCCCCCCCCCCACGTCGCCCATGAGGCACGTACATGGAAGAACATAGATTTACATCTACATCTAGTCACCGATAGACCGAAAAGATTGAGCGTCTCCTCGTTTTTTTCTTTGAGGGGAAGGTGGAGCGCTGTCTTTCCTGGTCAGCAGCGGTGCACCCCTCAAAGCATACAGCGACAGCATAATCTATTTCACTAGAGACGTGTATAAACGAATGAGTGAGCATCGCCAAATAAACAATCAATCGACATGTCGCAGGTGATCGCCACCACACAATGGAGGTGATTGCTATGGTTTTCGTGTTTTTTAACGTGGGTGTTTCATTCGCGGGAAAAGGGACCTGCACTCTACCCCCACCCCGCCCTGCTTTAAAATGAGCACACGTTCACACTGCTTTGATGCGCGATGCACCTCACCTCAACTCACATCCACGCGCCCCCCCCCCCCCCCGCCCCTTCTATACTTCACCCCGTACACCAATATGTTCACCACAACTTACTCCCCCCCCCCCCGCACCGAAAGGAGGGTCGTCAGCGCGCATTGTGCGTGTAAGTTTTACATTGATTGTTTTTCTCGTATTGGTGTGTAGATAGCCCGCCCTCCATGGAAGATAGCCACCCCACCTCACCGTCTCGGGAGGTGCTGTGGTGGCGCGAAAACGAGCAGGTTGTGCGGGCGCACCTCCCCGACATTCTCCCCCGCCGCCACCAGTGGATCGCCGCGGCAACTGTAGAACCCATCGGGCACGCGGACGTGATGGCCTCGGCGTCGGCCTCCGGCACTGTTGACGGCGGCCAAGATGGCGACTCCGGTGTGCACGCGACGCCGCCGATGGGCCCAGCCACCGTCGCAGCGGGCGCTGCGGCGGTCGTCTCCTCTTCCTCGTCCTCCTCCACCGAACACAGTCGCGGCGGTAGGGCGGGACGGCTGCCGCGGCTCTCCGGCGGCGGCCCCTCCCCCCGACTCCTCCCGCCCACCTACAGCCGCAGCACCAGACGCCCCACCGCAGCCCCGTCAGCGACGCCACGACGACGGCGGGGGTAAGCGCGGTGGTGGGGCTCGTGCTCCCCGTGGACGTCCTCGGGTACTCGCCGGACCAGTGGGCGTCCTCCCTCGACGCGGCCAACTGCCCGCCTGACATTAAGAGCTCCCTCATCGACGCCTACACCGTCGCCACATCCTCCCGCAGCGCCTCGGACATTTGGAGCAAGCCCCGGCCACCAGCGGTGCAGCTTCACTCCACCGCGCCGTCCTCGAACGGCAGCGGCGACGCGGCGCGGTGGAAGACCGGCGGGGAGGCCCAGCGCCGCGCGCCGCACGTCAGTTACACCGTCAACACTATCGTCCGCTGCAGGCCGTACCAACTGCCGGCGATCACCAACGCGCCCGCGGCCGCGGCCGGGGCGGCAAGGGAGCCGCGATGCCCGCCCACACCGCCCCCGCGCGCCTCGCGGCCGCCGCTGCTCTCCGCCACCGCCGCGGCGCAGCGGCGGACGGCGGCGGATGAGTGCTTTGGCCGCGAGGCCATTGAGTTAGAGGAGGCGCTGGCGGCGCTGTCATTTCGGCCGCCCCAAGCGCCCGCAGAAGCCCCTGTGGCTGCCGATGCCGAAGATGAGGACGACGCGCGCGCGCCGACGCCCCACCCATTCCTCGCCCGCGCCGTTGCTCGGATTGAGGTGGAGGAGGAATTTGGCCGCCGCGCTATCGCCGACGACGAGGCCGCGGAGTTTAGCAGATGCCTCGAGAGCCCCTACCGCGCCTTCCTCTCCGTCGCACAGGCCGGCAGCCTCCACGCCGCAGAGAAGCAGCTGCGCCACTGGATTGCCCGCCACCGCGGCCGCAAGATCCTCTTCGCCGAGCAGCGGGCGGACCTTGTCGCGCGGGAGTGCGCCGCCCGCCTGGACCTCATCCGCTCCGACCCCTCCTACCGCGCCCGCGATGAGCTGTTCCTCGCCTCGCTCCACTTCCAGGAGCGGTGGCTGCGCGCGTCGATGCAGCTTGTCTGCACGAAGGCGTCGTACGCCGCGGGGCTCGCCGCGGTCCGCCTTGAGGAGCAGTGCGCGCGGTTCCCCATCGAGTTTGGGCAGGTCATGTCCCGCACGCGGCTGTGTGGACGGACGGAGGACTGCACCCTCTTCCGCTGCCTCTGCATCCGGGAGGAGGTGGAGCGCCAGGCCATCATGGAGGAGGAGCAGGCCGGGCACGGGCAGGCGCCCTTCGTGCTGGCCCTCGAGGAGCTCGTGACGCGTGACGAGCCACAGGCGCGGCGGGAGCTTGAGGAGGAGGCGGAGACGGACTGCTGGGAGCACCGCTGCACCGTCTGCGTCCTCCTCGCCGTCCACGCAATGCGGGACGTTAGCCGCTACGAAGTTGTGGGGCGGGTCCTCGACCTGGAGAAGATCCACGAGGAGCTGGTGGCCAAAGTAGCGGAGGAAGAGCGTAAGAGGCAGCAAGAAGAGGAGGAGCGTCGCGCTAAGGAAGAAGAGGAGCGTCGTATCAAGGAGGAGGAAGAGCGCCTCGCCAAGGAGGAAGAAGAGCGTCTCGCCAAGGAGGAAGAAGAGCGTCTCGCCAAGGAGGAGGAAGAACGTCGCGCCAAAGAAGAGGAAGAGGAAAACATGAAGCCCGACGAGGAAGACGCGATAAAGCAGGATGACGAGGAAGACACTGTGAAGCACGACGAGGAGGACGTCATGAAACAGGGCGAAGATGCTGAGGTACAACAAGGGCACAACGCCAGCACGGCGGAAGAAGATGAAATAGTCCCCAACACCACAAGTTGACACCTCACAAAGTCCCCGTCACGAAGCACCCGCTTCCACTCCCTCTCTTCCTCTCACTTTCTCTTAGGTTTCTTCTCCGCGTACTCCTCCTCATTTTCTTCGTTGCGTGTTTTTCGTTATTTTATTGGAACAACATCGTCCTTTTTTTGTTGTTTGCTATCATTTTTTCTGTCGTCCTGCTGACAATGTTTCATTCCCCATGTACAGTAAATGCGGTGCTCATTGCATCCCTTCTGTCTACCCCAACACACATCTGACGCACATGCAAGTACACGTGCACAAACAAAAATCCATAGGGAGAATCCCATAATGGAGGAACAACAGCAGCAACCTCATACGAGAGCTACCTCTCTTGTAGCCACTGCTGCCATGTCGTAGGTGCGCGTTCCGGATGCTGTCAATATGTATCAATTGACATTTACACTACTCTTGCGTAGCGCATGGGCGGCGCACCGCTGCCCTGTGACATATGAACAAGCCCACTGCACGGGGACGCACACACACACACACACACAAACTGTCTGGACGTGTTACCGCTGTCGATGTGTGATTTCCCCCACCTCACAAACACACACACACAAACGCACTCATTCCCTCGATGCCTTATGGCTCTCTGTCGTTAATTGGCCTTTTCTGGCGAAGACTGCAGCGTGTGACGGACCCCTCCAAAGTCCTCCAATCAAAAACTTAAACAAAAATAGAAGTGGAGCGTTGTGCTGTAAAGAAACAGTTGACTCCCGCACTTTGTGTTTTCCTATTCCCATTACTCTTCTTCCCCTTCCCCACACACACACAGCCAAGGTTGTGGGAAGTATATTATTAAGCCACCACTTCCTCCCACCACGAGTTCATAATGCCCCTTACAGCGACTGGCATGCGTGTCGTCATGCGACAGCTTGCCGAGATCGATGCGAACCCCATCGATGGCATCCGAGTGGACCCTTCTGAGGACCTGAGCGAGCTGCGCTTCGACCTAGACGGTCCGGAGGGGACGCCCTTCGCCGCCGGCCGCTTCCACGTCGCGCTCGTGTTCGACGAGCACTACCCGGAGGTGCCGCCGAAGGGGTTCTTCCGCAGCAAAATCTTCCACCCCAATGTCGCCGACGGCGGCGACATCTGCGTGAACGCGCTGAAGCGCGACTGGACGCCGCAGCTCGGGCTGCGTCACGTGCTGTTGGTGATCCGCTGCCTGTTGGTCGAGCCCAACCCCGAGAGCGCCCTCAACGAAGAGGCGGGGCGGCTGCTGCTGGAGGACTACGCCGCCTACGAGCGCAAGGCGGCGATGTACACCGCCGTCCACGCGAAGCGCCCGGCGGGGGTGCCCCGAATCACGCACGGCGGCAGCAGTGCCGGCGACGCGGCGGCCGCGGAGGGCGGCGCGGAGGCGGGCGGCCCGCTGCGCAGCCTCGAGGGCAACGCGCGCGCCACCGCCAGTGGCGGCGTGAAGAAGGAGGACGGCCAAGGCACCGGGGCCCCGGCGGCGTCGGCGACGGAGAAGGCGAAGAAGAAGGTAGCGGACAAGAAGAAGAACGCCCTCAAGCGCATTTAGCCATCGCGCCGCTGACGCTGTCCAGACGAATGGCGACCTCACACTTTCACACACACACACACACACACACACCTGCTAACGGCATATGCGCCCATTACAGCCCACGCGTATGCACTAAGAGACGCGCGGGTTCTCCTCCCTCTTTTTCTGTTGAACACCAAAAGCAAAACGAAGGCGTAGTGTTGTGTGTGCGCTCTCTTTTTTTCTTCGCGCTTTATTCACACAGCACTGCGTGTCGGCAAAAAAAGAAAGGGAGCAAGAGCGCATATCCTATCATAGAGTTCTCCAACATTGTACCAAACTGTTTTTTCCTTCACCAGTCAAAATATACTTGCAAAAGAAAAATGTTCAAAGACAGCAAGAGGGCGGTTTTTAAAAAAAATGATCCGCTGGATGCTTATATGATACGTTGTTGCAGGGGTGGAAAGGGCGGGGGTACCATGTGCATCGGCTCGACTCCACACTCCCCTTTTTGCGGTAGAGTGGTGTGTAGAGAGCGCGGCCTCGCGCGTACTGGGCGAAATGGCAGCTCAATAGCTGAATGAATGATCATACCGACCCTTACAAAGCCCGTCCCCTGTCTCCCTTATCGCTCTTCACTCCCCTCTCTCACTCTCTTATTCTTCTTTACAATATGCCGCTTTCCTCTGCTTCTCGTACTTTTACTATAATATCCCCCCCCCCCCTCCCCCTCTACA
>AUXJ01007656.1:0-19873 GCA_000482205.1 Herpetomonas muscarum
TAGGGGCAGGTCCTTCCTCTACGCATCCCAAATGCCCATGACGACAGTGAATAGGATTGGCTTCTTCTTTTTTCTCGTCTGCCTGTCTGCCTGTCTGTGTGCGCATGCGTGTTTCTTGTCGAGTGCACCAGAACACCACACACACAATCCCATCAACCTGTCACCATTTCCACCCCCCCCCCCCTTACGTGTTGTAAATCTGTCCTTCCACATCATTGAAAAAACTTCAACGGCGCAGCGTCACTTTGATATCGATCGATGAGAACATGTGAGGTACGCCAAACGAGACTCTGTATGCCCCATCCCTCCTCATTTGCCTACTTTCTCTCCTCCGCCTATCTGCATGTGACACACAGATGTCTTTACATGAACCTCCTCCTTCCAAAAATCCACATGCGGTACCCTCCGCCTATCGCGATGCCCCCCTATTCTTCCTCCCTTTGTATCCTGCAAATCTCAGTGACAGCTGCCCTCTCTACGGTTGGTACTACCATGCGTGTGTGCGGGTTTTCGTGTGTGCTGACTTAATTTTTTTACCACTCGTGGAAAGCAAGGCAAATACACCGCGGCGAAGAGGGGGGATAGCATTGAGTTTGTCACAGCATCCCTTCTTCATAAGCGCACACGCAGACACCCACACGACTTGTTTCGTAGACCGATACAACACTACCTTTTTGTGTATATCTATATTTTTACCATTATTCATTTTTTTTGCTGACGAATCCCTACCTCGCGTGTATTCTCCAAATACGTGACGAGGATACACACATACAGTCGTATACACGGACTCGTTGCCGCTAGGAAGGATGATCAGTGAGGACGCCTCCCTGGATGGCGCCTGTGCGGTAAGCTCATCAAACTGCCCCTCAAAAGGGAGCGCAGGAGGCCCGTCGCCCTCCCCCTCCTCCTCTTCCACGGTGGCGCAGCTGCCTGACGACGTGTGGTTGGCCATTCTGCAGTTCATGACGGCAGAGGACCTGCTGCTGCGCGCCGCCGTCACGAGCCGGCGGCTCTTTCGTCTGGTTGTCGGCGACGTGGCCGCGAGAGCGCAGCTGTGGCGGGAGATGTGGCTGGCGCATCTATTGACGGGTAGCAGCGGCGGGGGAGGCTTCGGCACTCTCGTGCAGGACCTGGCCGTCGTCGAGAGCGGTCGCAGCAACGCTGACGTTGGTGCGCCTACGGCCCTCTCAGCACCACTGGACGACGCGTCGCCGGGCGATGCGGTTCAGTTGTCGTACCACCTCCTCCACAGCCCCTCCGTGAAGGGCCAACACCCGCAGCTGATACGTCACTCGCCCCCACCCATCCGCTTGCCGCCTGTGAGACTCGTCTTTCGACCGGCCGCGCGGCCCATGGACGGCACCAGCAGCAGGAACAATGGCAACGGCGTTAACACTACCGGTGGCTGTGATGGCTGTGGTGGTGGGTCCGCCCAACTGCACAAACTGCTTCGAGCCGTGGCGGAGAGTGTTCTCAATGACTCTGCGGGTGGCTCTGGCGTCAGCCTGGATGGCACAGCTGCAAGATCACACGCAACGCCCAACGGCAACAACAAGAAGATTGAAGGGCGCAGCGGAGTTACCATTTCAAAACAAGTGGAGGTGGACGCCCTGCGGCTGCAGGAGCATGCGCTCGTGTACAGCAAGGCGCTGCAGTACCTCCACCGCGGCAGCAGTGCCCCACAACTTTTCCTCGACGGCCCGGTCGACCAGTCCGTGCAGATTATCGTCTTTATGCAGGATGGGCAGCGCGAGAACGCGGATTGCCTCGGGCAGCTGGACAAGATGATTGAACTCCGGAACGCCCTCCGCGACTCCTGGCGTGCCTGCCTCTACGCACAGATGGAGCGGTGTGGCGCGCGCCGGGCTGATCCTCTCCGCGACGACGGCAATAACTCTCCTCGCGGGAGGGACACGCGGTCGGGAAACAGCCTCTTCGACGCGAACGCGCTCATGTCGAGAGCCAAGAAGCGCGAAGACGTGTACCGCGGCATCATTGAAGGGCTGCGCGAAGACGTTTCCGATGGCATCGGTATCATCTTCCCCGTCTGCGTGAGCGCGCCGACCATGGAAACGTGGCAAAGGCTGCACCGCGAGGGTGTCTCCTCCCGCGCTGCGGATGGGCGCGGGATCATCCATGAACATGGCCAAGCTGGCGGCGAGGCCACGGCAGCTGCAGAATATGTGCGGAACCTGCGACGCCAGGCGGAGCAGGAGGAGCAGCAGGTCATGTCCGACGCGACGCTGTGGGCGGCCCCTCGACGGTACATTATGGGGCCCTTCTACAGCGACGACGACACTGAGAGCAGCAGCTCCAGCAGCGGGAACAGCAGCAGCAACAACGGTGCTGCTGGTGGCGGCGGTGACAAGGCCGATGGGAAGGAGGACGCCCGCGACAGGACCCCCGCCGCACCGCGCTCCCCGCGTGGGCAGCCGAAGAAGCGCGCGTGGACCCGCGTGCGTGCCACGCAGCTCGAGCACCGCCGGCGACTGTGGCAGGCGCAGGAGGCGGAGTGGCAAAATGCCGGCGTGTACTACGGGAGCACATGTGTCCACGGCAGCAGCTCCTCCAGCGACGATGACGAATATGGCCACAACAACAACAACAACAGCCGTAGTGGTGGCGGGAATGGTACGACTGCCGCCCCTGCTCAAGATGAACTGTATCGCGTGCGCTCTGCGGGACGCATCGGCGGCGACGATGGCAGCAGCTCCACATCGCTGGCTATTGAGACCGACGATGACGACGACCATGTAACTGGTACAGCAGGGGATGGGGGGCACCGGTCGCGCTCCTCGTCCCTGTCCTTCCGCTCAGATGACGAGGGGCCAGAGCAGCAGCAGCAGGAGCCACCAGTCGCTACCAGTGTCAACCCCCTGCATGAATTCTATCAGCGCCCCACTGCGGCGGAGGCCTCCGCCAGCAGGGACGACGAGAGCGGCCGCAACATCCACAACAATGATAGCGCCTCCCAGGCCAGCGAGTCAGCAGGCTCATCGACGGCGCAGCAGGCCGCCCAGCCCATCCCACCTGGGTCCCAGCCGTTCACGCAGCCCGTCGCGTTCCTGTTCCCCCTGCCTCACATGATGACGTATCTCTACCTGCTGCAACATGTCGTCATCACAGAGGTCAAGTACCACGTGTGGCTCCCGGACGAGATCAAGTGCTCCATTATCGCCCGCATTGTCAGTCCCACCGGGGACTCTGTGGAAACGCGGTTTTTTTCCTCGCACCTGTCGGGCATGTACCCCCGTGTGTACATGAAGATGTCCTTCACCCCTGGCGACCTCCCCCACACCCTCTTTAACGAGAAGATGCAGCAAGCCAACGACCCACCACCACAGTCCTCCTCCTCCGACGACGACGACGGCGATGACAGCGACATGGGCAACAACAGGGACGGGGATGGGAGCAGCAACGGTAGCACGCCGAGGCGCGGCGACGGTACGCGTGCAGCGGGGATGAACGCAGGCGGCAAAGACATTGCTGTTACCGAAGTCAATGACGAGCGGGTGCAGACGCCAGCAGCGCCTGCGGCCGGCCCCACGGCATGGGCATTCCCGCAGCACGCGAAGCGTACCACTTCTGGCGGCGGCAAGGCGACTGCCGGGTCTGGTCGACGTGGACGGAAGCCAGAATCGGCAGCGTCATGGCGGCGCCGCACCTTCCGCCACCGCGCCACGCTCGACTTTCCGACTATCGTTGACGTCTTTTGTGGTGGCTTTGGCCGCGTGGAGGTTGACATTCCGCCCTCCGTCTCCAAGCGTGGGCTGGATGTGCTGCGGACGGTGCTGGGTCTCCCTGCTGACTTCCCCATGTCCCTGCTGTGGAATGTCGTCGTGCATGCCTCGGGGATGGGCCGCAGCGTGTGGCAGAGCCACATCTCCACATTTCTCTACCACTACCAGACCACCTTCACCGACGCGGTGGAACGGGCGTTCGGGCTGCGCGAGTGCTACGGGCCCCTCAACGACCTCCGCCCCCGCGAGTTCCCCAACCCCGCGGCCCACCCACAAAACAACAACAACAACAATACCAACGATGACCACCTGCCATATGGCGACAGGAATACGCCGTCGCGTCCTCCTGTCCCACTACAGCAACACGATTCGGATTCAAACTCCTCTTCCTCCTCCACCACGAGCGACACCGGCGGCGGTGGCAGCAGCAGCTCCGGCTCCACACCCCCACCCCCGCCAGATCTCTCCGACGGCGGCGACGGTGGGGCGTTCAGCGACAGCAGCGGGCGCTCTTCGTCGTGGTACGCGGACGAGTACGAGCGGCGGTGTGAGGAGGCGACTGTGTCCCCGTCCGGTTTCCAGGCGAGGCTCGCCCAGCGGCTACGGCGCCAGCACATGCGCGATTCAGACAGCGACAGTAGCGACGACCCACCACCCCATCACCTGCACGGTGGTGCCGACGACGACGACCAGGACTTTTACTCCACGGCAGAGGCGTCAATCGACGAGGCATGGCGGGAGGCGTACTACTGAACTCCATCAGCAAATGGTAAAAAAATCCGGCAGTTGCAGAGCTCCTATGGCAGAGAGAAGCGGGGGTGGGAGGGGAGGGGAGGGGGGTAAGCGTGTGGCGGAAGGCATTGTGTGAGTGTGTGTGTGTGTGTCCGCCCGCTGCGCTCGCAACAGCCTCGTTCCCAACATCGTGGGCTGTGCGGTATATTTCTCGTTAATTGTTTGTCATTGCTCCGTATCTCCCCCCCCCCCCTCCTTCTCCCTTAACACACACATACACATACACATACACACACATCTCTTTCTGCTGACCATTTATATGTTGGGTTCCATACACACTTGGCGGTATAGGAACAGCTGCTTCGTGGCTGCTCTCCGGCGACGCGCATCGCCACAGCGCGCACGTCCACGTGCCGTTCCTCACATGGCTGGGATCATCCCTGTCCGCCATTTCCTTCGACCACCAACTCAAAAAGAAGAAGCACCAGAAGGCGCGGAAAGCACGGCACAATGAGAGTGCCATCGATGAATTTGTGGTCACTTGTGGTTTTGAGGGCAACCGCCTTCCAACATCAAGAATGCACATGCGCGAAACTTTGGGGGGCCCTATCAGCAGGCGCCCTCTCGACATGATCACAAGGTACATATACTAGTATCAATATTATTTCATGAATACATGGCCCTGTGACTCCTCCTCACCTTCCTCTACTGGTTTATCCATATGATGAATATATAGTGCACAAGGCCTCCTATCGAGAGGGACTCTTCCTTGCCCTCACAGCCCATATCACCCCTTACTTATTTTTCAGTTTTCTCCTCCTTCCAGCCATCCAAAGTGGTCTCATTCCTTCACACGCGCACACAATAACGACCGTGTGCGCGAGGTTGGGCTGACATTTATGGGATAGTTGGTTAGGGAACTTCAGTGCACCTCTCTTAAGCCAATAGGGAAAAATTGGGAGAGAAGAAAAGGAGGGCTGCCGTGTGTGGGAGAGAAACAGGAAGAAGAGGACGCTTTGCACAATTACTGAACAGCAACTGCAGCCGTGTTTTTCCCCCGACGCATCCAGCATTTACAGCCGCTTCCTGTAGCTGCCACTGGGCGTCATTCTTTGTTTGTCTGTTTGTTTTCTTTTATACATGGTTGCTTGAGTATCTGTTTTGACTAACAGCGCTCTTCACTCGGTAGTGTGATCATCACTTAACACCTCGCTCTCTCTCTTTCTCTCTTTCTTTCTTTCGCGTGCTTGCGCGAGGAAAGAACACGACGACTGCACCTCTCACGCGTCCCCAACGCTCTTCGCTTACTGTGATCCTTCCCATCTTCACAGGTTTCGCTTTCCCTCCTCCCGCATTTTTTCCCCCTTTGCTATTCGTTTTCATATTGCCCCGTTTTCCCCCCTCCTATTTTCTGTCGGTTGATTTGTTGTTCATTGGCTCACGTAAGGAGGACGTTTGTACTTTGATTTCTCGTGCGACACGATATAGCGCCAACAATACTTTTCTTCTTTTCTTTCTTTCTTTCTTCCTTTCTTTTCCATCTTTATTGACAATAATACTAAACTAATATATTACTGGTGGAGAGAGAGAGAACGCCCAGACGGATTCGCAGACTCCCTGGACTATGCGATCTGAGGCGTTTCGGTTTGTGGCACCTGCACGCTCTCCTGCACTCCCAATCGCATCGCGCAGCAGCTCACGATGGCAGCATCCTGTCCGGACGTTCGCGACCACCTCGGCCACATTTCCCTCCCACGGTAGCGATGGTGGTGGTGGCGGCGTATCATCATCTGGCGCCGTGACTGGCGAGCATGTACCGCGGTCCCCGTCACAAGCTCTCCACTCCGCGCTACTCTCACTATCCCGGCAGGAGCATCTCCGTCGCATCGCCAGCGATGCCCGTCACAGCGTGTGGGTGCAGCCACGGCCACATGCCAACGTCACCTCTCCTCGGCACTCGATGGATGGCCAAGGACAGGCCACCACCACCACCACCGCTCCCTCGCCGTCGTCTGCTGCAACGAACCAGGATCGCGGTCGCGGTGCTGACAGCTACACAAAGGAGAAGACAGGTGAGCAGGAGCCACCCCTGGCTGGGGAGCGTGGCGACGGTGACGCCCTGTTGAACCGTTTACTTGTGAAACATAGGGAGGCGGCGCGGGGGTCCACTTCACCGCGTGTCCACAGCGACACACCGCACCGCGCGGCAGGGGGGCGGACTATGGAAGAAGTCGCAATGGGAAACCAGCGCCGACAACGCGATGGTGCGCGAAAAAACAGCACGCAGAAAAGTACCGACGATGGTGACGCGCTGGAGGGAGACACCACCGCGGCGTGGCACACTGCTGTGGAAATGTTCGCCCGCGCCGTCCGCGACAACGCCGTGACGCCGACGACACAGCACTTCAACCTCCTCCTTGGTCTCGTGATGCAGGACCAGCAGTGGGATCAGGTCGACCGCGTTGAGGACTTCTACGCGCGCTTTCTCTATTCCACGCAGGAGCTGCGGCTCGAAAAGGAGAAGGAACTCGCAGTGGCAACGGCCCTCGATGAACGCAGCTATGAGGAGGAGGAGGGGGAGGAGCATCAGTTCCACTCCACCACAGATATTGAAGCGACGGCGCCTTCGCCGACTGCTCAACCGGACGCAGAGCGGGGGAGGAGGCTGCACAAGGAAGTGGCTGAGCTAGCTCTTGTGGAGGCCTCCCTCCGCCCCAACCAGCAGACCTTTGACTTGCTGATGCAGGCCTCGCTCCAGCGTCGCGCATGGGCGCGTGTGCTGGAGTACTTTGACAACTGCAGAGAGGAAGGGATCGCGGTGCGTGATGAGCAGCTGCAGTATGTGCTGCGGGCCTGTCTCCTTGGCGGCGCACGCACGACAGAGCCCTCTGAAGCCCGTGATCACGAGGTAGGAGGAAGAGAACCGGCTGCTGGTGCTTTTCATCCGGCCATGGGTAGGACGCTGCAGGAAGCGAGCAGTAGTGGAGGACCTCATTCGACTGCCACGACAGCAGCGATGCGAAGGCACGCCAGTGACATGCTTCTCCACAACCCCCTACGACCACACGGCACATTTCAGGGACGCACGCGTCTGCTGACGAATCAGCGCGGTCCAGGGCTCGCCGCAGCCGCTCGACCCCGCAGCCCCCACCGTGAGAACACGCCGAAGGAGCGCTCCCCACGCAAGCTGTGGGAGGTTTCCCTTTCCATCTTCAATGATTTCCGCCACGCCGTTACTACGGCTCAGACGGTGTGGCTGATGGTGCGCCTGCTGCAGGACGCCGGTCAGTTCGGTCCCCTGCAGCGCGTGTACGAGGACTGCGTCCGTCTCGTTCCGCACGAGCTCCCGAGCGGGCTTGGTGCGGCGGAGGATGAGGCAGCGATGGAGATCCATCTCGCGGTCGCGGCGGCAGCGAGGGAGCGCGGGGACTGGCCGCTCAACCTCCGGCTCTGGCGCGCCGCCGCGCACTCCTGGCAGCTTCACGACGCGCTGCCGTCGCTTCTGTCTGACATTTCGGCGTGGGATGGGAGTAGGGGACGGCAGCCCGTCGCCGCAGCTTCGGGTTCGGGGCAACAGTTGGCGCTTCAGGTGGCCTCTGACCAGCTCACCACGTCTGGTGTGCAAGACGAGGACACAGCAAGGAGAAGGATGCTGCTTCACGCGCAGCAGCTCCTCGTGGAGGCGCTATACACGCTCCGGCGTGTGCGCCGGTACCGTGACATTGCCAACATGTATCCCTGGCGGGACGGGGCCACAGACTCAGCAGCGGCAGCGGCAATGGATTTCCTGCCACTCTGGACACCGCGGGCACTCGCGTTTGTGGCGCAGGCAGCCATGGCAGATCGCAACCTGCCGCAGCTGTTAAAACTGGTGTACTTGGCGCCCAATAGCAGCGGTGCCCGCGGCGTCCTGCGGGGTATAGCAACTCACCCCATGGGCCTGATCACCGCTGGCTCTTCAGCGGAGGGCTCTGTACCACCCACCCTCGTCCCTCCTGTCGACGTCTTCGATGCAGCTCTTCAGACGGCACAGGCATTATCGATCGCGGCACGGTGCGGGCAGGCGCCGTTGGATGCGACGCGCGCAAACTCGCCAGAGGAGCTGCTCGCCGTATCACAGGGAGTCTACAAGCAGTTTCTCGCTGTTGCCACACGCGAAGCTCGCGCGCTGGACCGCTTTCAAAAATCAGAGCGTGATACCACCGCGATCTTGACAACAGCCCACCTCCCCGCGCTGCGCGCACGCATGGAGGTCTCGGCCGGCGGCCGCCGCCGCGACGACCTGGAGGACAACCACCACGCCAAACAGGCCCTGAGCCATCTTGCGCGCATTCGCTGGCCCGATGCAGTCCTCCTGACGTTGACGATGGACACCATAAAGGCCTCGGTGGCGACCACAAACGCCCACCGGCCGGATGGGCCACGGCACGCAGACTCCTCCGCTCTCGCCACAAACGTAATTGCCGTCTTTCACGGGTGCGTCGCGGAGGCGCGGGCGATGCTGTCCAGTCGTGGCAGCAGCAGCACCGCTGACGGCAACAATAGGAAGGATGAGGATGTGAAACTTGCCATGGGCCTGACTGCCGTCACGGGGCCGTGCGTGGAGTCTGCGTGCGAGGCGCTGTGCTCGCTTGGCCACCCATTCACTGCGCTGACCCTGCTGGAGATGGCGGGGCAGTATCTGTGGCTGCCGCCCTCGCGGGTGATTGAACTGCAGGTGCGCGCCCACCACACCGCCCTCCGCATAGCAGAGCGCAACTTACAGAGGACAGAGGAGGAGATCGCGTCGGCCGCCGCCGTCGTCCCAACCGCGGAAAGTACGCTAGTCTCCGTCACAGCGAAGACAGGTGGCAGCGATCACGGTTCTAGCGGCGCCATGGGGCTGGGCTCCGGAGAGGCCGTTGGGGCACTTGTCGCGCTCGCCGCTGCGTCTGAGCAGGCGGAGCGAGCCAACTCTCTGTCCCCTCCTCAAGCGACGCCGCTGTCGTGCTGCGCCCTCGTACGTCAGGCTGTTGATGTGATGCGCCAGCTGCAGTCCGGCACTCACAAGCCCCCTACCGAGGCGGTGGTGGCGCTTCTTCATGAGCTTCAGGCAGCTGCTGGTGGTGGTACTAACAATGCTGCAATTGGCCCCTCTCCCTTATCATCCTCGTCATCGTCGCCACCGACAGCGGAGCGGGTGGAAATACTCCTCGCCATTCCCATTATCGTCAATGCAGTCCTACAGCAGGTCAGCGTCACGACAACGAGCCGGTGGGCCCTGTGGCCGCAGTGCGTGGAGATGGTGTCGCTGCTGTCTCCCCCACAAGCAGCAGTCCTGTCGGGTCCCGTTGCCCCTCGCGCGGATATGACCACTGTGAAGGTGTTGGCTGACCTGGTGCGCTTCAGCGACAAGGCCGAGGCCCCCTTGGTGGAGGCCATCGCACTGAATTGGCTGGCGTCAAACGTGCCTTCAGGGGATGGAGCTGCAACGCAGCTCCCCACTGACGCCTGTCAACTGGACAGGATCAGCGAGGGCGGTCATAAAGAAGATCCGTCACATCTGCTTGTGGCCTCCCAGTGCCTCTTATTGGACTGTGTCCGATGGGCCTGCCGCCGTCGCCACAAACCACTGGTGCGCAAGTTGCTTGATCATCCACGTGTGGCGTCGCTTCTCTTCTCCGACAGCATTCATGCAGCTAAGACGGATACCGTCGTCCACACAGCCGCAAACACAAGGACCCTCCCGGATGTGAGCACTGTCAAGGAACTGCGCGAGGAAGTGGTGTCAACCCTGATCGCTGTCCTTCAGTGCCTGTCTAGTGGAGACCACAAGGACATTCTTATTGACTGGCCCCACATCACCAGCAGCTTCGACAGCATCCACAAGTGCTGTGTGGGTGAATTTTCGGGAGTTGGCATCCGCAGATGCCCCACCGCCACGTCCCCAGTGCTCCTGGAGAGTCTCTCTGCTGTATTGGCGAAGCTGCAGCTCTCACTGGTCTACCTCGTAAAGGGTGTAGCATTCGATGTGCACCGCCGCCACTGTGGCGACAACGGGGCGGCGGTCCCACTGCCCACAACTGAGTACATTGTCAAGGTGGAGGAGATCTGTGAGGAATTTATCGACTCGGCTGAAACGCGTTTCGTAAATGAGATGGTACTTCCTGTGCTGTGTGCCTCGCCAGACAGTAGCGACGACAGGAGCACACAGGCTCGTCATGCCACACTGATGTTGGCAGCGGTCAGAAACTCCATCGGAGCAGCGTGGGAGGTGCTCTTCTCCCACTTCACGTGGTTCACGGTTTTCAAGCAGGCAAACGCATCCACTGTTGGCTGTGAGCGTGCTGATCTGGGCCACAAGGCCCTCTCTTCGTTTTCTAATCGAGCACGCAGGCTACTGATGGTCGAGATCAGTCTATGGGGGGACGGAGATCCGTGTGCCAGTAACAACACCGGCAAGGGCGCGAAGGTGGCTGCGCCAGACCCGGCGAGGAAACGACACCTGGAGATGTGGTGCGTCATTCACGGCGTGGTGCTCGGCCAGCAGATTCCCTCCCGCGATAGGGTCTGCAGTGGTCCACCCACTCTAGCGATGGCCTTTCTCTGCGCTGAGGTCACGACGATGGAGTCCCTGCAGGGCTGCCGTGCCGTGATGACAGCAACGGACTCTCAACCTGTCCACCACAACACGCCACCTGTGTCTTCTGTCTTTGTTCCAAAGAGAAGGAATGGCCTGTATCAGGTGGGCGCGACCCATTCCCGCAGTAGCAGAACGTCGCGAGGAATCACCATCGTTGAGCACCTTCTCCTGACGATCGACCGCATCACGGAATCCTCCCTGGCGTCCTCGATATCCACTGACATCAGCCATGGAATCGAAACGGAAGCACGGCATCGTGGCAGCCCTCTCCCACCGCTACGAGGCAGTCGAACCCCAGCCACTGCCATGTTCACGGATCCTCATCATCATCTGGACCACCGTGTGCATACAGTGGCGCCGTTGCAGGTCCTTCACGAGTCCGCGCTGAGCCTGCTCCGTATGGCACTGTGTGAGGGCAACGACGAGCTCGTGCAAACGAACCCCTCTCTCGTCCGCCGTGTCCTCTCCTGGCCTATCCGAAGCGCCTCTGACGCGCTCTACCTATCGACACTGCAGGCCTTGGAGGGGATCGATATGCGCACGCTGCGGTCACCCGACGCCGCAGCGGATGTGTTCAGGCAGATATCCCGGCAATCAGCCAGATGGCACGGCAGTGACTTGGACGGCAGCGAAAGTCGCAACGCGGAGCTCTATCTGCGCTTCCTGACAACATCCAAAGTCTTCAGGGGGGTGGGCGTAATGCAGGAGGATGTTGCCGCTGAGGCCCTCCTCTGTCTCGCCCATGCGCCGCTGGTGCAGAGCCACGCCGCCGCACGGGCGCAGCAGGCCGCGTCCCTTGTACTGATGTTTCCCTCTCTCGTCCCGCGCGTTGTCCTTCCGCGGTTTCTTGATGGCCAGCTGACAGCCCACCAGCGTGCACACCTGGACGCCTGGTTCCACGCGGCGATTGCTGGGGCGGCTTCAAGCACTTCCTCGCCGACGCTGCTCCGGTGCGCCGTGCTTTGGTTTTTGGGCACGCGGGGCGCCGTCCCTAGCAGCGAGGATGCTGAAGAAGTGGATGCCCACTGGCACGCGCGCCGAACTGCGCCGGTGCAGCTTGACGCGGGTGTGCACCATGACGTTGCGCAGTTCGCGAGGGTCGGGGACGAGCGGTGGGTGGTGCTCGTGTCTCTCGGGCCGCAAGCGCTGCTGCAGTGCCACGCACGGTCAGCCAAGGGCCGCGGCCGCAGTCGCGGGTACACTTCTGCGCAACGTGCCATCGTCCAGCTCCTCCGCGATCGTCGGCTGCTGCCGCTGCAGTCACCAGGGATAGCAACTTCAAATGCTGCACCATCACAGGATGCACAGAGCGGTGCACCCCTCCAGTCGGAGGCGGCGGCCCGTGACGCGGATGTGCTGCAGCGCAGCCTCACACGATCCAGTGCATTGCAGCTGCTGGCGCTGTGCTTTCCCGATGCGTGCCGGGTACACGAACGTGCAGCGAGACGGGTCCCACGTAGTTCCCTGACGCCCGTCTTCCGCGCCGAAGACCTCGCGACGGTGCTGAGCGCTGCCGGAGGAAGGATCTCCGCGGAGGAGAGGGCGGCAGTCGAGCAGGCCAACGAGGCCCGGCGCGTCGAGAGGGAGGTACTCCGGTCTCTCGAGCACAGCGCGGCGGAGCAGCGACTTCGTTCAAGCAGCAACAGCCGCAGCAACAGCAGCACAGCAAGGAGGAGACGCGATCCCCTTCAGATGTGCCCACGTACCCTCGCGGAAGCACTGGCCACGCGTTTGAGCGGGCGTGGTGAGAACACAGCGGCCCTGATCACCCTTGTTGTACAGGAAGAGATGCAGCGCCTAGCAGCAGACCGCTCTAACGGTAGCGTGGGGTGGGACGTCGGCAGCGTCGCAGACTGGATCACGACGTGCCACCGCAGAGGGAGGAATGCGGCGCACCATAGCACTACCGCGACGGCAGAGTCTCTCTCTGCCTTGCAACGGGCGGTTGTGCACCTGGGCGCAGAGGCAGCCGAAGAAGGTGGCGATGTGGCGACATCGATGGAGATTCTTCTCGCGGTCTTAGCAGCCAATGGGGTCGATTCCGTCCCCATACTGCTCACTGGCGGGTACGAGCGAGTCTGTGTGTCGCACGCCGTGAGTGTAGGCCTGGACGGGTCTGCGCCTTTGAGCCGACAGCAGGTGGAGGCTTGGCACCGGGGCGTGGGGAGACTCCTGTGCCTTTCGCTTCGTCTCGTCAAGGTAGCAGAAAACGGCGAGACGCCTCCCGCAACAACAACGGGTCGCCCGTCGCCGGAGGAGGAGCTCCGCATCTGTGCGCTTGCATTCGCTCTCAGGCGCGTTGCCACTGACGCCGCCGTGCTGGAGCTTGCCTGTGGCCCTGCCATGTCGATGACGCCAGCTGCGAAGGAGACGAACGCACAGCTTCTCGCCCTTCACCGCCACGTTGCCAGCAGTGTGGAAGCGTTCACGACGTCCTCCGTTGGTGACGGCAACGATGCAAGATGGGCGGCTGTGCGTGCGTGGCTTCACGCCGGAATCCTGCTTGGGCGATGGAAGGATCTCGCGCACCTCGCCAGCCTGGGTGGTGGTCAGTACTTCTCCTTCTCTTCGATCGCCATCGCGAGCGCTCTCGCGGCCATGGATCGCCCAACACCGTTAACTCCCCTCTCGGACGTCATAACCACACCACGCGCCGGTTCAGTTCATGCATCGCTGGACGCCGCTCTACACTCACCGGCAATAGATGACATCAGCTGTCGCTTCAGCCAAATCGCGGGCCGAAAGCCATCCTTCACGGAGCGACTCATTCTCGCCTCACCACTGTCCGTCGTCATCAAATCCACCATTGGTGGCGACAGTGGTCTCAGCGAGCAGGAAGTGGCCGACCTCCTGGTGCCGTCGCTCCTGTCCAGCCGAGACCAGCTGCAAGCTGTGATGTTGGCGTCGGGGGTGAAAGGACCCGCAGCAACAACCACAACAACTGCGAAAGCATCCCCCCCGCGCCAAAGGACCAAGCAGCTCTCCCAATCCCCGCACACACCGCTCACCATCGCGGAGGCGTTGGCGGTGCTGGAGGGTGGATCCCCTCCAGCATACGCCGTATTCGTAAAGGGGGAATCGCTTCGCACCCGCAGCCCTTCTCGGCGGAGTGGAAGGATCCGCGCTTCCGCAGGCGGGAAGGACGCTGCAGAGGAGGAGGAAGAGGCGGGCGCGCATATTAAGGCCGCGTGGACGATGGTCATGGGATCGCTTCAGGACCCAAACAGCGAGCAGCCTGATCCCCAGGCACTGAAGCGGCTCTTCTTCAGACTCCGCTGCATCCCACACACGAAGCACTTCATCCCGACGGCCTTCTCCGCCGCGGTCATTTCTGGCGCGTGTGAAACATTCACCGAAGCACTAAGGGCGATTGAGTTCTCCCTCTCCACCCTTCAACGCAGCGGTGGGCGCGCGACGCCTGTCCAGCAGTACATGGCCTACCTGCTTGTTCAGCGGGCACAGCGGTGCCTCCGCTCGCCGCAGCAGGATGGCGGAAACACCGTGCCGTTCGTCCAAGGACTGGACTCCTTCTGCTACCCCCCTCGAGCCAGCACCACCGGCGCTGGAGACGAAGGGGCATCGACTGGTCTGGCGGCACTTTCCCGCGCGTGCTACTCGCTGCTTGCCGCGCACGGCGGCGAGGCATCGCTGGCGCCGCAGTTCATCCTCGTAGAGCTGCTGCGGGCGGCCACCTCCGATGCGGACCTCGCACTCCATCTGTACGGCGTCTTCTGGCGGCAGGCGTACAACCGCCTGGAGGGGGTGAAGGTCTTCCTCTCTCTCCTCCGCACCGCGACGGTCAGCGGCAGGGAGGATGTTGCCCTGCTCGCGATGCGCGACTTCCTGTTTCTCCTTCGCCACACCGCGTCCCCAGCCACCGCAGCGACGGATGCTGAGGGTCTCCTTCCGGCAGCGGACAGCCTGCCGTCGTCGGTGCACTGCCCTGTGTTCGTTCCTCACTCTTTTTCCCACGGGAACAACCAGATTGTGTGGAAGTCGTTCGCAGCGGCGTGTCGCGCAGGGTCCGTTTCTGAAGATGCAGCCAAGCGCGTCGTCGCCACCTACAAGTGCCACAGCCCCTTTGGGGTCAGTGATGTCGAGGAGCTTCTCGTCACCGTTGCGGTTGCACAGGCGTCCTCCAAGCGGACGCGTAGTTAGCGCAAGGTCAAGAGATGTGATTGCGAAAGAAAAAGAACTGCAATGCCCCTCCCCCCCTCCATAGAAGCGAATACAAAAAAAACGAGACGGTGCTTCCCCCCTTTATATCGTTTCTGGCCAAGGAATCGAAAGCTAATCTAAGCAAAACAAGATGCCTACGGAACATACAGGTGAAGTAGGCTTCGTGCCCCCGCCAGAACATCCTCCAATGGCACGTGAAGGTATTCTTTCATATAATGTAGCCACACACGACACAAAAGCTAGGGTGCCGCCCCTACGCTGGGTGTGGTTGGCGATCCCTCTCAAACGCGCCGATGGTGGGTAGGCGCTCGTGTTTTCTACGTATTCTCACAACCACATCTCCTCCTTTAACTATCTCCCCTCACGGTACCTGTTTTCTCTTTTGAATGCGCGTTCAGGTATCCTTATTCACAAAAAATAGAGTAGATCCGCATCGCAGTGGCTTTGTCGTGGCTGGTTCTCTCCCCTCCAACCCACTCGCACGCCTCCACAAAGGAAGACTGGTGGTGGAGTGTGTACATCACAACCGACCACCGTCTTCAATCTAGTACAAACTCAAAGAGGCTTTTTAGTGTTGGTGCGGGGGTGAGCAAACATGTGGAGACGAACTCTAATTCTGTGCGGCTCGACAAACCGCTACACCGACGGCTCTGGCCGCAAGTTGGAGTCGGACACGCTCCCCAAGGACCTGTACATCCCCACGATGAGCAACAGGGCCTACCCCGTGCGTGGGGAGCACTGGCAGCCCGTCGTCGCGGATAAGCCCTCGCCCCACAAGGGGAACGTGGTGGTTTCGGGAGCGGGTGTGGTGGGGCTGACCGTCGCCGCGCAGTTCGCCCTGCGGGGGTGGCACACGACGGTGGTGGAGCGTGGTCCCGCCATTGCGCACGCCTTCCCCCCGCGCCCCGGCAGCGGTGAAAATGTGGAAGGTGGAGCGGACGACTCCAGCGCGTCCGGGAAGTACACGGGGCCGCTGCGGCGGCCCCACTACAGCACCGATGACGAGGCCACCGCTGGTGCAGCGAAAGACACGGAGGTCGGGGCCCGCCCGTTCTCCCCCCGCGATGCGCTGAGTCCGTTTGTGGAGTTGGAGTGCGCACTGGTCACCCGCCGCGCGGCTGACGCGCTGGAGACGGCCGGTGTTCGCGTGAACGCGATCCGGTCGTTCGGGGTCCCTGTCAGCGGCGTCATGGACCACCCCGGCGCGTACAACACGTGGCTCACCCACGGCCTCGTGGAGCACCACCCCTTCGCGGTGAAGATGCTGTCGATGGACATGCTCCAGCTGCGCCGCTTCCTCGAAGGCCATGTGGAGCACGGGCTGCCCAATAACAATCTCCAGGTCTTCAACGAACACGTGGTGGAGGCTGTCTACCCTCTCCGGCAGCAGATTGTCGTGCGGAAGTGGCAGGGCAGCACTGCAGAAAAGGTCTTTCTGGATAACACGGAGAACGTCGCGGCGATGCTGAATAGCGCCAGCGCACAGGACAGGGGAGGTGCACAGGAGATCACCGATCGCATGGTCGCCAGCGCCCGGAACGACCGGAAGAAACGAAAGGAGACGAGTCTGACAATCAGCTCTGTCAAGTGGGAGAGGAAGTTCGCTGACGAGGCTGTCGACTACGACCTCATGATCTCCGCGGAGGGAATAAACTCCCACCTGCGTGATCTGTTGGATGTGGAGGGTTTCGCGGCCGACATCGACATGGGCACCAAGTGGTTTCTCCTGCGTGCGGACACGCTTAGTCACCAGCACATCCACCGCTGGCTGCACAAACGCAGCACGCGCCCTGTCATCGCCGCTGAGTCGTACCACATTCGGTCCGCCGCGCAGACGCCCGTCACCATCGCGTTCCCGCGCGTCGACGGCACCAACATGTTCTCAGTGATGGTGTACGCCCCGATTGGTGAGATGGTTGGCCTCTCAGACGCAGACGTCCTTGCCCACTTCCTCCCCGATGTGGCGCAGAAGGACGGGAACGCGGAGCTCAAGTCCTTCACCTCCTTTGTCCGCCCCACGCCGACAATATACTGCGAGAACTTGTACAACAGCGTCGGCCTGCCGTCCGCGGTCATGGTCGGCGACTCCGGACACAACTGCCACCCCTTCTGGATGCAGGGGCTCGCCCTCGCCCTCGAGGACGGGCTGAACCTTCTTAACCAGGTGGACGCCTACTCGCGGCACTTCTACGATGCCGTCAAGCAGTACAGCGACGAGCGCGGCACGAACGGCGACGCGCTCCGAGAGCTGACGGACCGGTGCCTCTACTTTGAGCGGAGGAAGCACGCTAACCCGTGGCTGCGGTTCCAGAACTCGTACCAGCGGTGGATGAACATTGTGTTCCCGCGCGGGTACAACAACTACTACGAGGGCTCCACCAACCACGTCTACTCGAAGAGTATCGAGGAAATGCTGAACGGTCGCGGGTACACCTCCTTTGACTACGCGGAAAAGCAGCAGGCAAAGCACAGAATGTTCTACCACGTGGGACGCCTCTACACGTAGTAGTTGATATCGAAATTTCTCACACACACACAAACACATCCTTTACCGAGTAACAAGAAAACAGCACCAGAGCATCTCAAAGAGCGGAACGGCGACAGACAACACGCATAAACTTTTCTATGCTGGAATGGTGTCTTCTTCTCCGCCCTCCCCGCCACCTTTCCGCTCCCTCTCTCTTTCTCTCTCTCTCTTTCGTCCAAATGGCGTCTTCTCGAGGACCACCCGTACATCTGTATGTTTGGTATGCTACAACTTGGATGAAGACATGCTCTCTAATACCTCCCCGACGCTTCTCCTCACCTCTCCACGCACACACCCTCTATTGACGCGCGCCTCTGCATCGCACGGCATGATTATTATTGTTCACTGTAGCAAGATCTGTGCCACAGGAGCATGACCTCAAGCAGCGAGGGCTTTCGCTTTTCCTTCGGTGACGACGACGTCGCCGCAGCGCCTGGCGGTGGGCCGTCGAGTACCTCGTGGCCGCCACCGACGACGTGGACGTCTAGCTTCCCGTGGATACCGCTCGATTCCCCGACGGTGGCGCTCTGGGGAAGCCCCGCAAATGAAGAAACCGCGGACGGCCACGTCACCCTCCCTCAGCAGCTCCAAGTCGGGGAGACGGTGTTGCACTACCAAACGGCGCCGGAGATCACCGCGCTGACATCCACAGCGACTGCCACAACGGAGGGCGAAGCGGAGGCGCGGGACATTGTTCCTGGCAAGTACTATGGCGGGCTGAAGGTGTGGTCGTGCGCGCCGAGCCTCGCCACCTTCCTCCTCACGAACCGGGGGGAATGGGGCCCGAAGGTGGCACCAACTGGCAGCAGCAGCAGCAGCATCACCATCGTGGCAGAGGTTGGCTGCGGCCAGGCTCTGCCCGGGCTGGCCGCTCTGGCCCTCGGGGCAGCGCGGCTGATCCTCCAGGACTACAACGCAGAGGTGCTGGACGTGTGCGTGAAGCCCAACGTCGCGGCGACGATGGCTGCGCTGGAGCGGCCCGCACCTGCACCAGCGCCCCTGCAGCAGCAGCAGGTGAAGCTCCTGCACGGGGACTGGGTGGATCTTGGCTGGGACGAGGAGGGCCACTGCGATGTCATCCTCGGCGCCGATGTGACGTTCGACGAAGAGGCCTGCGACAAGCTGGTGAACTTGCTCACGCGGTGGCTCAAGCCTGGCAGCGGGGTGGCGCTGATCGCGACGAAGGTGTACTACTTTGGGACCAACGGCGGCGCTTTGGAGTTCACGGAGCGTGCCACGAAGGCTGGGCTCACCGTCACCGAGGCTGCCCGCATGGAAGAGGGCGGCGGCATGAACCGTGTTATCCTCTCAGTCGCTCGCCCCTGCTGACCACTTTCCCTTCTCCCTCTCCCTCTCCCCTCCCCCCCCCCACGACACGGTACCTATTGGTTATCTGACATTTTAAAAACAACTGACGATTAACAAAAGTGATGGCAACTCTTCTCCCCCCTCACAGCAAACAAAAGCGAAACAAACATTCACTCCACGATGCGAACAGCTGCTCGTATACTGTTGATGCGACATTTCCTTGTCACGATGGGCTCGCCTGCTACCGATTATTTTCTCTTTCATGTGCACAGCAGGGCACAGTGTTGCCACACCCACCATGATGTCTTGCGGACCTCTATCGTCAATGGCATCGCACCATTCCTCCCAAATCACTTCCACACTCTTTCCTTTTCCCCCTGGCACCACCCCCACACGCATCACACCTAGCCTTCTCTGTCATTCGCTACTGTAAGCATATCCTCTGACTCTGCATCACAGGCCCCACTAGGAATTATCTCCTTTTAGTCAGTCCGGTACCTCGTCGCAGTCAGTCTCAAGGTAGTCCGAGCTCGCGAGTCAACGCTTTTTTTTTACATTCATATTGAGTGAAATTACCTTTGTTCCGTGGTGTGTTCCTCGTGACCTGAATTCTTCTTCTCAACTGGTTGATTGTTTGTTTTTTTTTTATTGAGTTCCTTAACAAGTGCAAGTCCATCTAGGATAGTGGCGCAGTTTCTCTGGCTCTCCCTACTTTTTTTTGCGTTTTCCCTCCTTCTTCCATTTCCTACTCATTTGACCGACACG
>AUXJ01007663.1:0-12854 GCA_000482205.1 Herpetomonas muscarum
CGTTTTCTGACCGCTTTGCCTCTTGTCGCTGTGTAGAGCTGTCCAACGACATCAGCACAAAACCATCGTAATCGTCTGCCTACACAACCACTCCTCTATCTCTGTTTGTTCGCTTTTTTCCCCCCTTTATTCTGACCTCGTAGTCGTCGTCGTCGTCGCTGTGTGTGTGTTTTTTTTTCCTTTTCCTTTTCCTTTCTGTGTTTGGTTCCAACTCCACTAGACGAGCGTTGTTTCTCTCAAACCAAAGGAAATTTAAAAAAAAATTGTCCCCCGGGAAATCAAAAAAAAAGTAAAGAGGAAAATAAAAAGTTGTGTGGCTGCCCTTCTTAGCGCGATGCTCCTCCGACAGCTATGGGGCTTTCTCCACAGCCGCAGCAGTGAGACTGGCGACGACGGCGGCGACGGGGCCTTCCGCTCGCCGCTGGTCACGGGGTCCCCCTTTTCCTTCGCCACCGTCGGCTTTCCATCCGAGGAGGAGGAGGTGGAGAAGAAGGCGGGCGAGGTCGGCAACAGCGGCAGCCCGCAGCTGCTGGGCTCCACAACTGCCGGTTCGTTCGGCTGCGAGGTGGGCCACACCACCACCAGCTCGCTACACAGCGCGCCCTTCGGCAGCGTCACAGCCGTCGATGTATCGGCGCAGCAGCAGCAGCAGCAGCCCGACGGCGCCGGCGACAGCGGGGCGGCGGTGGACGACGGCGCCCTTGACTTCCTGGACAGCGTGATTGCCGGCAACACGGAGCAGCTCCGTCGGGAGATGGCGCGGCACACATTGGACAGCGTCGTCGCGGCCAGCAGCAACAACAACAACAACAACAACAACAATGGCACGACAGCAACAGCAGCAGCGGCAACGGCACCACGGCGACGGGCGGCCGGGGCGAGCCCCACCAGCACCGACGGCGGCGGCAGCAAAAAGGGCAGCTTCGCCGACGCTGGCGGCGACAAGAGCGCCAGGCCAAAGACGCAGCCTTCCCCCCGCAGCAGCAACAACAACAACAACCATAATACTGTCAACGACGCCGCCGGTATCAGCAGCGGCGACGAGGCGCGTGCGGGGGGCGCGAGTCAGGCCTCAAAGCTAGCGCGGGCGCGGGCCACCTCGGCCGGTGGAACAGCCGCCCCCGCAACCGCAACCGCAACCGCGGCGACAGCGACAGCGACAGGTGGTGGAGGGGTGTCGGGCCGCTACGTCAGCTCCGCCGCGCGCTCGCTGCAGAGCTATGAGTTAATAGCCTACATTGGCTCCGGCACCTTCGCCGAGGTTACCCTCGCGCGGCACCGCACAACGGGCGAGCTGTTCGCCATCAAGAAAATCTCCAAGGCCAAGGTGAAGGAGGAGGGCTGCGTGCAGCGCACCTTCACGGAGCGGCAGCTGCTCGCGTCGCTGCAGCACCCCTTTCTCGTGCGGCTGTACCAGGCCTTCCAGAGCCGCATTCACCTCTATTTTGTGCTGGACCTCGCCCAGGGCGGCGACCTTTATTACTTTAGCGAGGAGAAGCTGTGGGTGCGCAGCATGAAGCGGACGCTGCGGCGGCTCCGATACCCGTACTATGTCAGCGACAACGCCGACGCCGCGTGGCGGCGCCGCCGCGCAGCGGCCGCCGCAGGGCGCCGCGCCAGCCACTCGCACGAGCTGCTGGAGGGATCGGCGGACTCGCCCCCCGCGACGATGGGCAGCCCGCACCACCGCACCCGCAGCCGCAAGGACAGCGAGGAGCCGTCGTCGGAGCGGGGGCCGCCGCAGTCGACCACAACCACAGCAACGCTCGGCACCGCGCCGACAACGTCGTGGTTTGCGAGCGAGGTCAGCAGCCTCACCCCGGCCACACCGCCGCCGCGCGCGGGCTCCTCCGCGGCGCTGCCGGAGGGCGACTCGGAGACGGACGACACCCTCCGCGGCGCGCCGCCAGGGCCCTTCGCCGCCGGCGAGGGCCGCCTCAGCCGCCGCGCGGCGATTCAGCGCGCGCAGGACGCCGGCCTCGTCAGCGCCGACGGCGTCATCCTGCGGGGCACGGCCGCGGGCCAGCGGCTGCAGCTCGCCCTCGGCGCCTCCTCCGCTGCGGCCAAAGGCGGCGGCAGCAAAAACGCGCCGCTGCTCTCTCCGCAGTATTATACCACCGACGCCGTCGACGAGTTTGCGGAGCCGCGTGAGGGCCGCACCGCGACGGATGTGGAGGGCTCCCCGGGCTCCGGCTCCGCGACGGCGGCCGGGGAAGGCCCCCACAGCCTCACCACCTCCCCCTCCGCCAACGCAGCAGCTGCGGTTGGCGGAGGAGGAGGGAGGGGGGGGAGGAAGTGGGGGGGTGGAGGGGGCGCGGCTGGCCGGCAGCGGCGGCGACGGCGGCGAGGTGCTGCACCCTGGGCTGCTGGAGGAGGGCAGCGGCGGCGGCAGCAGCCCCTCCCCAAAGGCCCCGCACGGCAGAAACCCGCACAGCGAATTCCGCCGCCTGTCAGTCCTCAGCACCTCGCGGCGGCACAGCACCGGCGATCTCCTCCGCCCCGACAGGCACAACAACACGGGAGCCGCTGGTGAGAGCAGCGACAGCGACGGCGACAGCAACAGCAGCGGTAAGGACAAGGAGGAGGTTGGCAACGGCACGGGCGGCCGCAAGGGGTCGTCGTCTTCTGGCGTGTTTGGTGAACGCCTGCCGCCCGCGCGCCGCCGGCGACGGAGCACACTGGAGCAGCCGCAAGGGCAGCAGCCGTGCCCGCCGTCGAGCGGCCGCACAGGGACCTCGGAGAGGGCCGACGACGCCGCCACGACGCTCGAGACGGGAACGACAGCGACGACATCGCAGGGCGACGGGGGCGGCGGGCGGCATCGCCGCCACCACCACCACCACCACCGGCGGGGCAGCAACAGCTGCAGCAGCGTTAATTTGGGCCACCGGAACCCCCACAGCCGGCACCGCAGCTCCTCTCGACACACAACAACTACAGGTACAAGTAACGTCCAGAATGCGTCTTTCACAACGACGATGACGACGGCGGCCGCTGAAGAGGACATCAACACAACCTCGCCGCTGCGTCTGCCGTCGGCGTCGGCGGCCCTCCCCCCTTCTTCCTCCCCCCACCTCTGGAGCAAGAGCGGCCACGCCGGCTCCAGCGCCAACTCCGTCAAGCGCGCCTCTAGCAAGGTGGACGTTAACGCCGATTATGTGAACAGCCGCATGGACGACTGCACCGTCCCGCTGCCGCCTTTTGCCGACGACGCGTCGCGGCTGCCCATCCGCCTCGTCGCCTTCTACGCGGTGGAGATTGCGCTTGTGCTGCAGTATCTGCACGGCAGCGGCTTCATCTACCGGGACCTCAAGCCCGAGAATGTCCTTATGCGCCGCGACGGGCACGTCATGCTCACCGACTTTGGCGTCGCCAAGTTCCGCAAAGGCGCGACAATCGGGTCCGCCGGGGGAGGAAAGGACGGGGCTGCGGGCGCTGGTGGTGGTGGTGGTGGTGGCGCGGCCGGCGGGGATGGGGAGCGCACGACGAGCTTCACCGGCACGCCGCAGTATATGAGCCCGGAGATGCTGCAAGGGCTGCCGCACGATTCCCGCACCGACTGGTGGAGCTTCGGCTGCCTTCTCTTCGAGTGGGCGACTGGGCGGAAGGCCTTCGACGCGGCCAACCAATTCGCCCTCTTCAAGTCGATTGTGGAGGAGGACGTGCGGCTCAACGACGCGGAGGACTTCCGCCTCACCGGCCTCGAGGTGCACACGCGCGTGGCGCAGCTGCACTTCCGGCACCAGGAGATCATCCGCGAGCGCGAGCTGGCATACTACGAGGCGTGCCAGCAGCGGCAGCAGCAGCAGCGCAGCGTCGCGACGAGCATCAACACAGACGCGGGCTTCCCGCCTCAAGAAGGCAGCTTCTGGGCCAACCCGTCCTTCAGCCGCAGCCTCGAGCCGCTCGGGCGGGGCGGCGGCCGCCGCGGCAGCGCTGACTGCGGCGGCGGCGGCGGCGACGACGACGACGGTGCCCCCGTCTCGCGCGCCGGCACCGCGATCCCCCCAAGCCTCCACGAGAGCACCCTCGCCCACACGCCAATGGCCCGACACAGTTCGCGGACCTCGCCGGGGGCCGCCGCGGCCGCCGCGATTGTGCTCGGCAACGCCATGAGCGCGCACCACGGCGAGTCGACGCCCGCCGCCGCCGCAAATTACCTCATCAACGCCTCCTTCGCGACCGTCGCGGGCACCCCCAACAACTCCTTCCGCTACCTCCTCCCCGAGGGCAGCGTCGCCGCCGCGATCGCGTCCACCGCCACCGGCGTGCCGCTCCTCCGCATCACCGCCGACAACCTCACCCCCGCCGCCCGCGACGTCTTTCTCCAGTACGCGACGCAGCACATGTCCGTCGCCCTCGATCTCCTCCGCGACCTGATTCTGCAGCTCCTCCACCGCGACATGGAGAAGCGACTCAGCGGCCCCGCCGTCCTGGAGCACCCCTTCTTCAGCTGCCAGTATGTCGTCTCCCAAATGTATTATCAGCACTACGTCTCGGCGATGAAGACGGACCGCGACGACCTCCACAGCGCGACCGACTACCCTCCCGCGGCGGCCGGCGGAGAGGGGGAAACACCGCCGCTGGTGCCGGAGCCGGTGATGGCGCCGCCAATGCCATCGCGGCGGGAAGTCGCGCGACGCATGGGCTCGCGTAGGCCGGACGACGACGACGACGGCGACGACGACGACGATATCGACCACAACAAGAGTAAGAGCGGTGACAGCAGCGACGGCGACGAGCTGTTGCCGCCCGCGGAGCTGTCCGCGGAGGAGTTCGTGACGGGCATGCCGCCGATCACGCGGCCCGACAACTGGAGCACCCTCTTCACGGATATGGCGATCCGCTCGCCATACATCCCGCGCCTGCGCACCCCCGACGATCTCCGCTACTTTCCCTCTGCCGTGACGGCGACGGGGCTGTCAGCCGCCGTCGAGCAGCAGAAGCGCATCAAGGCGGCGAAGGAGCAGAAGCGGGAGCGCATCAGGCAGGCCATTCTCGAGGCCGCGCGGCACATGCAGGAGGAGGCGCAACAGCCCGGCGACCCCGCGACGCCGACGCCAGGGAATCTCTCCTTCTCCTCGCCCTCCCCGCCGTGCGCGTCAGCCGCCGCCGCTGTGCCTGCCGCGGTGCCGGTGAAGAACCGCAGCTTCGACTCCACCTCAGTGCGGTTTGTGCGTCTGTTGCACGAGAAGGAAAGCCCCGCCAACAGCTCTCGCGACGGCCTGGCCTCGCCGCGACCGTCGAGCACGCTCGCCAGCTCGCTTCGCGCCGACAGAAGCCCAATGCCGCTATCTCCCGCCGCCTCCACGTCACCAACGCTGCAGCAGCAGGTGGCGGCAGCGGAAACGCTCGCGGCCGCGGCCACCGCGCACGTAGCGAAGCAGGTCCGCGGCAGCCGCGGCACCGACGACGGGCCGCTGTCCCCGGCGGTGGGCAGCCCCGCCACGACGCCCTCCCAAAGCGCGGCGGCCGACAACCCGGACCTCTCCCTCGACGCCGGCGGCGACAACGCCGCCACGCGCACCGACAGCAGTCTCTTCTGCCACGAAAAGAAGCTCAGCGGCGTCGACGACGGGGCGGCGGTGACACCCATCGCCAGCTGCGATATTGCGGCCGAGACGGGGACGGGCGCGATGCTGCTGCCCGGCGTCCGTGTGCAGCTGGCGGGTTTTAGCGCGCGGACGGAGAGCACAGCGCACTCGGGCGACGCCAGCGCCTTCGATGTGTCGGGCGGCAGCAGCGCGCAGTCCTCTCGCGACATCACACCCAGCTCGCGGGGCGCCGCAGCCGCAGCAGCGGAGAGGAAAGCGGCGGCGGCGGCGGCGGCAGCGGCGACAACAGCAACCGGTGGAGGAGTGGGAGGGGACGCGACCGACTCGCCTCCGGCCGCACTTGGTGAGGGCCACCGCGGGGTTAGCTTCTCCCTCCCGATTGAGGCCGCGTCGTCGTCGCCGGCGGGGGCGGGCGACGATGCGTCGGCGTCGAGCGTAGCCGCCGCAACCGCCCCGTCCTCCTCTGCGGCTGCAGCCGACGCAAATAGCAGCACGGCGAGCCAGAACGACCACCTCGACGACAAGACGGGGGATCTGCTCGCGCGCACGGCGGTGCTGCCGCAGGAATTCGTCGCGGCCGCCCTCGCCGCCGCACGGGCTGCGGAGGAGGAGGAGGACGACGACGACGCCATGTTCTCCGACGACGCGGCCGCGACGGACGGTACCGACGACGGCGACGGCGCAGACCGGAACAACAGCGACAACAACAACAACAACAACAACAGCAGCGGTGGCGGTGGCGGCGCGGAGGGGACTTCACCGCTGCGGAAGGGCAGCCGCCGCAAGCCGCGCGCGGCGCCGGTGGTTAGCTATTATGAGCAGGACGCGCTGGAGGAGGGCGACCCGTTCACGGCGACACTCGCCACCGGCCGGCGTCACAGCGACCCGGCGCCGGTGGTGCGCGCGGCGATGGTGTCGTCGGCGCCGACGACCGGCGGCGGCGTATCCCCGACGGAGGTGCAGCACATGTCAGCCGCCGGCGACTCGGGCACGTGGACGGACGCGCCCGACCCGACGACGGCGACGGCGGTGGGCATTGGGGCGGCCGGGGGCAGCATGAGCGACGGCCCCATGGCCAGCACTTCAGCACCGGCGGCGCGGCACACCCGCACGCTGTCGTCAAAGGACTTTGCGCCGCTGCCGTCGCAGCTGCTCACCGCCACCCCGCCAGCCGCCGACGATGAAGAGGGCGATGCGGCGGTGAAAGTAGGAGAAGGGGTTGAGGAAAGGGAGGAAAGGGAGGAAAAGGAAGAAGAGGAGGCGGCTGCGCCGAGTGTGGCGACGGCGAGCGGCTACGATGAGGACGACGAGGGCGATGAGAGCTGCAGCACCTGCCGCAGCCGCAGCGACCTCTCCCACAGCTCGTGCTCCGGCTCGTGGTCCACCGCGCACTCGCACACCGGCAGCGACGACGCAGAGGAGGATGAGGACGAGGAAGAGGACGAGGACGAGGACGAGGAGACGAGCAGCAGCAGCACCGGTGATGTTGTGGACGGGGCGGATGGCGACCCCCTCCGCGACTCGTACCGCCCGACAGCCAACCACAGCTTCGGCAACAGCGAGTTTGGCCGCCGCACCCCGCAGCTGCTCTTCCCCATGATGGGGCTTTCCCCGCAGCAGCAGCAGCGGCGATCACCCGGCAACAACAGCGACGGCACGCCCCGCAGCGGCCGCGGCATGCCTGCAGCGGCTGACGGCTCGTACCCCGGCCCCGAGGAGATGGGCTCGATGCCGACGATGGAGGTGACGCAGGCCGACTTCTACCCGCACCTCAATACCCTCGCCGGAATCGCCTACAGCGTCGAGGACGACCAGCTCCCCCTGTCGCCGTCCTACCGACGGGCAGCCGTCGTCGCGGCAGCGGCGGCGGGGGGGCGCAGCCGGAAGGACCGACCCCCGCCGCCGCCGCCGCCCCCGCACGGCGCCGCGGCGTCGGGGAAGCACTGGGGCATGTCGACGCCGAGCGCCCAGCGCGGCGGGTGGAATTATGCCAGCCGCGACAACAGCGGCAACAGGGAGGGCGGCGGCGGCGCGGCCACGACGCCACCGCCCGTCGGCGAGAGCATGTCGTGGGCGGTGCGGCCGCGGGTGTCTGGCGGCAGCGGCGGCGGCGCCGCAGCGTCGCTTCACCCGTCCCGCTCCAACTCCTCCGGGGGCAGCCAAGGCCCATCGCCGGTGTGGCGTGGCCAACCGCCGCAGCAGCAGCAGCGGCAGGGCGGGGCGCTGCCACCGATGCGCGGGCCGCATGTGGTCCCGGGCCGCAGCGGCGGCGCCTCTGCGCACGACGCGCCGCTGCCCTCCAGCGGCCCCTCGACCACCACAACGACCACGACGACGGCCTCCTGGTACTCTCCCATCGGCTCCCCGCAGATCTCGCCCACCACCACGCAGGCGCCGGGCCAACGCCGCGGGACGGCGCTGCCACGACAGCTGGCCTCCGCGCAGCGCGGCGAGAACGCCAGCCCCGAGTTCCTCGGCTTCACCTTCAACGCGAGCCAAAATTACCTCGGCGCGTCAGGGGCCGGAGACACGCCCCGCGACTATTTCGGCACCAACAACAACAACAACAACAACAGCAGCAGCAGCGGTGGCGGTGGCGGCAGTTATGGGACGTACGAGAGCCCAAATGCGGCTGGCGGCCCAATGTTCAGCCAGAGCGGCAGTTACAGCGGCGGCGGATTCGGCGGCGGGGACGGCGACCACTTCCAGAACTTTTCCTTCGCGTCGCCGTACCTGATGCACGCGTACCAGCCGGAGCCCCGCCCGCGCGATATGGACACACCCCCAGACGACAACAACAGCCCCCAGGAGACTTAAAAGGGTGGCCAGAGAGAGAGAGAGAGAAAGAGAGAGATAGAGAGGGAGGGGGGGTCCGCTGCGCACAATATGGGGTGCCTGTCCTTCTTCTTTTTTTTCTCCCCGCCGACACAAAAACGGTCGTCACACGCAAACCTTGTCGTCTCTACCTCTCAGTGTTTGGTTTGTTGTGCTTATTGCTGGCGTTTGTCACTTCTCTCTGACGTGTATATATATATATATATATATGTATATATATATATAGATCTGATTCGCCAAAGTCCGCAGCTGGCACCACACCTGCTGCCCTCCGCTTCGATGGATTCTCCCTTTCCCTATCCCTTCTTTGTTTGGTTGTTTCTGCTCTCCCCAGATGGCAGCTTTTGTGGGTTTTTTTTTTCCGATGCTCTCTCCCCGGGCGGCCACCTCCCTTGTGACAACATAGACACACACGTACATGAATACAGTTGTTCCTCATGTGTACGCTGGATCATGTGTTCATTTTTATTTATTTATTGTTATTTTTTTTTTGCGTGTGGGTGCGTGTCGGCTGTCGCGATACTGTTGCTGTCACTCGTGGCTTCATCTCCCCACCATCCTTTCCTGATGATTTGACTTGACGATATATGTTAATGTGTGGTAGGTAGGTATCGTATTTGGACTGGCCACCACCACGACTGTAGCAATTTCCCGTGCCACGCAGCACACATACATACATACACACACACAAAGGATGTCCTCCACATCTTTGTTGTCTCCCTCAAAGTGATTGTGCTCATTTATTGTTTATTCTGTACATTTTCTCCCTTTTTTTTTCCACACACATGAATATGAATGTGTGTGTGCATCTGTGCTTGTATTGTGTTGCTTTTTTTTTGGCTTTCATTTTTCATCTCGACTTCTCCTCGTCGCGTGTTTTTTTTTCTTTTCTGTATTTTGTCCTCCCTACTCGCAGCTTACTTCCAAGTACGATTCTTTTTTCCCCTCCCTCGCAATTTTGTATTATATATATATATATATATACCTATCACGGCTCACCCTCTACACCTCTTTTTTTTCACTCAACTTTCCGATTCCTTTTTCCACGTGCGTGCGTATGTGTCCGTATGTGTGTCTTTCTCTACTTGTTGCAATGTTCCGTTGCTGTTGTTGTTTTGTTTTCTTATTCCTGCACATCTACAATCCGACGTTTGTGAATCATCTCCCTCCTTCCCCCCCCCCCCCCTCCTCTCTCGTCCCGGGGGGAAGCTGGGCATCTCTGCATATGGAGGGGGGGGGGGGTGGGCAGTTCCTGATTCGGACCCCCTCCCCTCCGCCTCGAGAGATGAACAGGCGGCGAGTCTCTAGGACGACGACGACGACACACACACACAATATATATATATATATATATAGAAGTGAACCCAAGCATACACTCGTATATCTATCCATAAAAAAAAAGATATATACATAATACACAAAAAAAGAGAGAGAATCCAGACGAATGAGAGGGCCGCTGCACTGCTGCAATGTATGTAGGCATTCGGCCTCCCGGTCCATGTGGTGCGGATATCTTGCGGTCCTTCCTTGAGTCTCCCTCCCCACCCGCGCTCGATTTTAGCGGCTCTTCGTTTTGAGGGTGCAATTTCATCAGCATTGGGACATTGCAGCCCACACAGGCGTGTGCGCCCCTGGTGTATGGAGGGTGTGCGCATGTGTGGGTCTTTTCATCCTAGCAGAGCAGGAAGAGGCTATGTTGGATTAAATGAGCCCCATGAATCCACTTTCACCGTGTTGTGTATTCCTACTTTTATTTTTAATTATTTTTCTATTCACCTCTATCCTCTTCCCTTCTGCATTCGTCATTCCTGTCAACACACACTGTTGAATATTGTCCTTCTCTAAAAGAGTTGAACTGCGTGCGAATCGCCAACGCGAGGAAGAAGAGAACGAGAAAATAAAAACAGGGGTGAAAAGTAACACACAGTTCCACCGCTGTTGTACTGAACACTTGCACCCACACACACACACACACACGACCGATCGAAATACAGCAGGTGCAAGATTAGATTCCCGTGTGTCCAGCACCATAGAACTGCACACATACGCATACACACAAATACATACATATATATAATATGTCCGCTGAAGGTGTGAGTTTTCTTGATGCGCTGCGCGGCCGCTACGGCGCGGAGGACGACATCAGCTCCTACGATCCGTCGGCCTTCCTCGTTGGCGATAAGAGCCGCCGGCGGAACAAGACGTGGGAGCTGGTGGGGATGGAAAAAACGCGCGTGAAGCAGAGCCACTACCACCGCCTCGTCGACGTTGTTCTCAAGAAGGAGGGCATCACCGTCGCGGTGAAGCCGTCGGAGGTTCGCCAGGATGGCGCGGTGCGGGAGGGGGAGAAGGAGGTGTATCCGGACGACCTGGCCGCGCAGCGGATGGTCTCCCTGAAGGAGCTGGACCTCTCCGAGAACACGGAGCTGCCGCTCGCGGAGGTGGCCCGCCTCATCCCGTATTTCCCCCGCCTCGACACGCTGCAGCTCTCCGACATGCCGGCGCTGCTGCCGCCCTTCGCGGAGGCCCCGTCGGCGCCGCCGCTGACGTCGCCCCACCTCCGGAAGCTCGTGCTCAACAACGTCGGGTTCCGCTCGATGGTGCAGCTGCGGCTGCTCCTCGACACACCCGCGCTCGAGGAGCTGCACCTCGACAGCAACGACATGGTCGACCTCGTTCTGTGCGCCGACGACGCCGAGGAGGCGCTGCTCGCTGCCCACGGCGGGGAGGGGTGGCTGCAGATGCCGTCCGTTCGCATCCTCAGCCTCGCCCGGAACAAGATCAGCTCCTGGGAGCGGCTCGGGGCGACCGTCACGCGGGCCTTCCCGAGTCTCGAGAAGCTTTTCCTCACGGCGAATGCGCTGCCCAACTTGGTCATCCCTGACGAGGTTGTCGACGCGTGCGCCGCGGCAGCGGACGCCCCGGCCGTGGACTCCGCTGCGCCGGCGCTGGCCGCGGCGTACGCCTTTCTGCGGCCGCTGACGCTCCTGTGCCTCAACGAGAACGCCACCATCACGAGCACAAAGACGGTGGACGCGATCCGGGTCCTCTGCCCGCGGCTGGAGGTGTTTCGCATCACGTACAGCGCGCTGCTGCCGCGGTGGAACGACACGCTCAGCCGCATGTACGTTGTCGCGGCGATGCCGACGATCCAGCTGCTGAACCGCGGCCAGGTGCGCCCCAAGGAGCGGCTGGACTCTGAGATCTTCTACGTGCAGCGCGGCCTCGCCCAGGCGGAGGGCATCGAAGCGGCGCGGAAGGAGGGCGGCGAGGCAGCCGTGGCAAAGGTGATGGAGTCGCTCGCCGGGGAGCCGACGTACCCGCTGCTGCCGCTCCTCCGAGAAAAGCACAAGGACCTGGTCCTCTCCATCTACCGGGAGGGCGCGACGGCCAGCAGCGACGGCAGCTCCCACCTCATGCTCGACGTCCGGCTGCGCTGCGAGAACAACTACAAGGCCATGGCGGAGGCCAACAGCGGCAACGGCAGCGGCGAGATCGCGGGTGGCTTCAACATGTTCAACGACGTGCGGAAGACGCTGCCCAGCAGCCTCACCGTCGCAAAGCTGAAGGCACTGGTGAAGGTGGCCTTCCAGGTCGACCCGCAGAATCAGGAGATCAGCTACCGCTCCGGCGACGAGGGCGTCCTCGACCGCCCCGTCGAGATGGACAATGAGCTGCAGACGCTCGGGTTCTACGGCGTGTGCAATGGCGCCATCATCACCGTCGTCGACACCTCCCTGCGGTAACGCTGCTGTTGAATTTATTTGTTTTGTTTGTTTTGTTTTCAGGGAGGGAGGGAGGGAGGAGTAACAACCCTAGACACACATATCCAACAGGTTTGTGCTGCTGATGACTCCTCCGCTTCGTTAATCTCCTCTTTCCGCACAATCCCCTCTTCACCGCCACGCGCGCGCGTTTTTCGCCGTGTGTGTCCGTGAAAAGGCCAAAAGGGAGAAAGAAGCCGACGCCTAGTGTTTGTGTTTCCCTCTCCCACTTCCTCTCCACTACGCCCCCTCCCCCTCCCTTCCCCCCCCCCCCCCCCCCACGCTTCAACATTGGTGCTGTTGTTGTTGTTGTTTTGTTGTTCGCACGTTTGTATGACGCCTGCAATTACTGTGTATGACGCCTGATGTTTCTACAAACTTTTCGTCTCTAATAAAAACTTCATCAGCGGGGAAGGCGCACATATATATATATAAGTGAAAAGCGACATACAATGAAGGGGAGGGGGGTTGGATGCTGTGTGTGAAAATGCGTACCCTCCCCCCCCCCCCTCGTCCGTCAAATAAGTCTGCCGCTCCCCTTTCTCTCTTCTCGATTTCCTGGTGATGATGAAAAGCTTGCCGCTGTGCATCCACCTGGAGATTGACTTCAGACACACGCACACAACCCCTTGGCATGGTCCCCTGCCATCTCTCACACATCTCTCACACATCTCTCTCCTTTCCTTTCTCTCTCTCTCTC
>AUXJ01007683.1:0-14312 GCA_000482205.1 Herpetomonas muscarum
GTCGCGTCACGATGGGGGGGGGGGGGGAAGCGGACTTTGCAATAGCACAATGTGAAGATGCGAGAGAGCGTTCAGATGAAGCGCGGATAGGAAAAAAAACGTCGCAAGCAAAACCAGATTTTTTTATCATAAAGAAGGAATACACAAAGCAGGAAAACGAACAGGGGTTGTTTTAGTATTATTTTTTGGGGGGTGGGCGGAGAGGAAGGGCCAAGTAGGCACAGTGCAGGTGGCGAACTCAGCGTACACGCGCATGTTACCCAAAGGTGTCCAAAAATGACGGACCGCCAGCGGGGAAAAAAATGGAGATGAAAAAGAAGAAGTTGGGCGGAGATGAACAGCAGCTGTTGTCACGCAAAGTGCAACAGAGTGAGCATCCGTACAGAACTGGGTGAAATTAAGGATGTGGAAAAGGAGGAATCGAAGGAAGTCAGGAGAGGATGCACACCGGCAGATGTGTATACATACCTTCGCCAACGACGGGAACACAAACGGCGTCACAAGGACCTTCATCTGCGTGAATATGGACGTGTGTACTTCTTCTCCATTCGCACCTTGCGCCAGAAACGTCCGGGCAGGAAAAGCATCGGAGTATCCATTACTGGTGAAACAAAAGTCACAGAAAAAAAACGAAAGGAAAGAATCCAAAGACAGCCGGGCAACTGAGGGGGGGGGGAAGGGATTGATATCCATAGACTGCGCTGTCAGTGGACACTGTGTAGTAGCGCGGCTATCCACAAGACAGCACCGCAGGACCGGAACGGCGGATGGGTGGTGTCGGTACAGGTATGTGTATGTGTCAAAGTGAGTGTCTGTACACGTGTCTACATGGGCGCACATGACAGAGATCAACAGAAAGGACGAAGAAAGGACAGTATATATATATATATACATATATATATATATATATATATATGTTATATGTTTATCGGAATATTGGTAGCCGCGGTGGGAAGGGAGGAGGGGAGGTGGGAGGGGCTATTACGCCTGCTTGACGACGAACTACCCGCCGCTGGCATGAACAGGCACCGCGAGGCGTCAGCTACAGGAAACAGGACGCCTGCGGAAAATTCATGGACGGCTGCACAACGACATCGCCGTCCCCACCGTATTCTTCGGCGTCGTACTGGACAAACGAGAGGAAGCGGTAAAAATCCTTCCCCGACTCATCCCCAGCATCAGTGGCCTGCTGCTGCTCCGCTGTCACTGTTGACTTGCAGTCCTTCTGGACCAGCATGATTGCCCCCAGATTTCCGTTCACGCCGCAGTAGTTGGGCGCGGAAAAGATGGTCAGGACGCGGTTGTCGTGCTTCCACAAGTACCCATCCATCACGACCTGGTGCGCGCGGACGATGAAGTGCATGCCATTGGCGCGGCAGAACTTCTCCGACGCGGTCGGTCCAAAGACGAAGCCGCAGCCGCGTGGGTTGGGACCAAAGAGTCCGGTGTCGCTTGTCGGGTCGGACCACATGAGCCCCTTGCACACCTCCTCCTCCTTTGCCGTGAGCGTCTTCAGGCGCCGGCCATTCGCGTCGACAGGCGGCGCGCGGCTGGCGCCGAGCAGCCGGTCGCGGTCTGCGCCGTAGCTCTCCCGCTTGATCTTCTTGAGGCCGTCGACGCCCTCCAGCAGCTGCGGCGACAGTCCGCCGTGCGTGGCGAAGAAGGAGAACAGCCGCCGCTTCTGCGCCTTGCTGTGGACCTCGACGATGGTGGAGAGGGGGAGGGCCGTGAACGTGGATGTGATGACCTCCCACACGGCGATGCCCTCCTCGCAGCCCAGCTTCGACTGCACCTCCGCCAGGAACCCGTAGACGCGCGAGGTGGCCTTTTCCTCGTGGTTGCCGCGGATGAGGTAGATGAGGTGGGGGAACTCCACCTTGAGCGCCAAGATCAGCAGGATGGTTTCGAGGCTGTGTGGGCCGCGGTCCACAAAGTCACCGAGGAAGAGGAACATCTTGTCCATCCGGGACACGTTTCTCCGCTGGCTGTACTGCTGGGAGAGCACGGACTTGTAGAGGTCTGTGAAGTGGCCGTGGACGTCGCCGACAACGACGAGGCTCTCTCGGTCCACGTTCACGGACACCCGCATCAGCGTCGGCTCGTGCGACAGAATGTTCGTCGCCTCGTCGCAGAGCCCAATGAGATAGTTGAGGGAGAAGAGCTTCTTGTGGAGCTGCTGCACCGCGGCGGGGCGCTGCGCCGGTGGGACGCCGATGGCGCCGCTTTCGCCCAGCCGCATTAAATGGGCAATGAGCGGCGTGTACCGGCCCAGCCGCGGCTTTGTGTGGTAGTAGAAACTGCCGTCCGTCGCATCTGCTGACGGAGTGGGGCGGACACTCGACGGCGGCTGTGTGGCGGCCGCAGTGCGGCTGCTGCTGCTGCTGTGGGAAACGCCGTCCGCGCCGTCGGGACTCTCGGGTGATGGGGAACGTGACAGACGGGGACTGCCGCTGCTGCTACTGTCGAACGGCTCGTGCGCCTCGCGGGACGCGGGCTGTTCCGCTGGCGCAACGGCCGGCCTCCCGCGCAGCGTCTTTGACTTCACCGAAGCGAAAGGACGGCCCGGGGCGATGGCGCCGAAGCCGGTAGAGAGGTATGTGCTGCTCTCCCGCTGCAGACACGCCGCGTCGCCATCGTCGTGCTCTACCGCAACCAGCACCGACGCGGACGCGGGTGAGACACGGTGAGAGGATGTCGGGCTCTGCGTGGCGGAAGCGCCTGTGCTCACGGCAGCCCCCTCCCTGCTGGACGCAAGAGCGTCGTTGGTAGGCTCTGTCGCCGGAGTCGCCCGCTTGCTGCGCGACGGCAGCGACAGACCGTCGCCCCTGGGGCTGAAGAATCGAACGAGCGCCTTCTCCACCGGCATGTTTCACAGCGTTCTGGATAAAATGTGACAGTGCTGCCTTGGGAAACGGGAAGAATGTCAGGGGGAGGGGGTGAGCTCACGGCGTAAAGTGCACAGACAACCAACGGTGGGGGAATGGAGCTAAAAAAGAGGCAAATAGGATGAAACAGCGCACCACGAACAGTAAGGTCCTTTAGCCGCACGAGCGAAGCGACGTGATTGCGAAGAGAAAAAAGGTAGGCAAGGGGGGTGGGGGGTGGGGGGGGGGGGAGAAGAGCAATGCAGTTTCTGACGGCGGAAAAACAAAGGGAAATCGATGAAAGGAACTCTGTGTATGTGCGCGTGTGTGTGTGTGCGTGTATGAGTGATGATGGTGAAAAATATAGGCCAGACAAGTGTCCAAATACGAACGGCTTAGTGTCGACCCTGCTACGTTTGTGCCACTGACGAAAATGTTTAAAATGGAAGAATAGGCAGAAAAATGTGATTCCGCAACACGCAGAGTGACGAAATCCCACCCCTCCGCTATATGTGCCTCAAGAGCACTACCTCTTGGCACAATCTAGAGAAAGAACACGAATGGTATAGATTTGTCGCTACCGAGTGGATATTACGTTGGGTATTCTGTTTAAGTACCGCTGCGGGAAAAAAAAGGAGGAGATGCGAGAACAAGGAAAAGTGCATGATCGATTGACGGGGAAGTAGAGTTGCCGTAAATTAACAGCGCCGGCCAGACCTGGCATTATATGTATTGATTTCCACCACCACCACCACAGCGCCCATACTGGTCGCCGTTCAGTGTGAATGCTGGGAAAACGGGTTTCCATCACCACCTGCACCGGGGACTGCCCAAATCAGCGGTAACCCGACAATGCGTGCGGGCGATCGACGCGGTCAGGAGAACCAACACTGGTTCCCTCCACGAGAGGTAGACATTGGCCCCCCATTCTCGCCTTTTACACACAATAAAGGACACGCTCTCGTACGTCTGTACGCAAATAGACACTGTGTTTCCTCTGTAGTTGGATGGATGACCATAACTCGATCGTTGGCTATTCTGGTTGTTCTTGTTCTCTCTTCTCCTTATAAAGGGTGTATGTAACGGGGGAAGAGCGGGAGGGGGGGGGGGGGGGTCGGGCAATAGATGGTCTCTGTATATATTGGAGGTGCTTGTTTCCCCTTTTTGTGTGTGTGCGGACGCTCGGTTCTGAGAGGACGGTGAAGGAAAATCACACACTAGGTGGTGACCCCGGCGGAAGAGCTATCTCGAGGCACCGAAGGGGTGAGGTATGCCCACCCCTTCCAATGTCATTCAGCAGCTGTGCCGAGCCGAGTAGGATTAGGCGTTCGCATCGCGAATGCGGTGGACTCATCCGCGTGCCACGTCTATTTCCTCTCGATATACAACAAGCTAAACAGGAATACACCAAAAATACGTTTCCTCCCCCCAACACAACGCACGATCCCTCAATACAATATGATCGTACGGAATAGAAAAAGGTGCCCTTACACCCTTAGATATATGGGAATGACAAAGGGAGAAAGCAGTGAAGATAGAGAGGAGGTGAAGGGAAGGGGGGGGAGAGGAAATGTCAATACAGGACATCCAGGCCGCTAGAAAACAAAGAAAAGGAATCACCGAACGAAGTAGAAAAAAATGACAGAATAAAAAAAACAACGGCAATCGTAATACACACCCATAGATAAAAGAGACACAACAAGCGGTAACACGAAGAGAAGGACCACCGTACTTGATGGCGCCTAAGGAGGCCGCAAGTCTCCCTTACGCATGCGCCCGCGCTAGCGCTGGTAGACGGAGCCCTCCTCCGGCTGCGGCAGCTTGCGGTTGTTGGGCTGCTGCATTTCCTTGCGGAGCTCCGCGAGGCACACCTCCATCGTCGTGTTGCGGTTCCAGTTGCGGAAGAGGTGGAAGTTGCGAGGGTTGACGGTGCCGTCCGCGTCGACGCAGGGGAGGTTCACCTTCGAGACGAAGCGGATGTGGGGCGGGACCTTGGGGTAGTTCTCATCACAGTAGATCTCGGCGGAGAGGATGCGGTACTCAAAGGTGGTGCTGGGGGGGCCGACAATGGTGCCGTTCCAGTGGTGGAAATAAATGTCGCTTGTGTCGCGGAGACCAACACTGACGTTCTGGTTGGTGCCAGTGCCCTTCTCACCGGCCTCGAGCTCTTCTAGGAGACGAAAGTTGCGGGGAACCTCGACCATTGGCAGGTGTACAACCAGAAATGCTATCTCTTGAAAGAAAAATGGAGACGCGCACCAAAACTGGTGGACGAATGGGGTGGTGAGCTAAATGGAAAAAGAGTGTGTAGACGCGGTTGACGAGTGTCTAATACCTCTGCGGGAGAGGAACGGGACGCGTAGTGGTGGTGGTGGTTAGACGCGTTGAGACAACCTACGAGTGCACGAAACAAACGGTTCTTCGCTTTCCTTCCTTGCTGGTCGTGACACGGGTGTATATGTGGATGATGAGTGTTTGAATTGAAAAAGGCAAGCAGGGAGGGGGGGGGAGAGGGAAAGTGATTGTGGTAAGAATCATGTCATAGAATCGCCGTCAAAATATAGACAGCACCGCTGCGCTTCCCTCACTGTGAGTGTTGTCGAACGCAAACAAAAAAGCGTTGCCCGACGCCATCGCGCCGATGGCGAGACTGCTGCGGACGGATCCGATTTGCCAGGGGGCAAACCTTCGCCTTTTTTTAAAAGAAAAAAGGAGAGAGGGGAAAGGGAAGAGGAGCAGAGGTAGTGGAGTGGTTCGTTCGGTTGGTGTAGATACAAAACGCAAGACGGAAGGCTCCGTCAAATAGAAGTGAGGGGGGAGAAAAGGGGGTAGGGCAGGAAAAGGGCAAATGAAAGGAAGTAAATGAATGCCCATGCTCATGCGGCGCAGCCCTGGGTGCCCGCTGCCGCATCAACACAGTTCAGCTCTAAATGGTTGGGACGGTACGGAGGGGGAGACCGAGGCGTGAACAACAGATGCCGCCCCAAACGAGAAACGCCGTTTAAAAGGAGAAAAGCGAAGGTAAAGCAAGGACAAGAAGCTCATCATAGGAACAAACAGCACACACAGGAACCTGCGTGCATGCATCGTGTATGTATTCCACACAGTGTAACTAATCGGGGCATCTGGCAATGCGGCATGTCAGCACGATAGGGTCTCCTCTAGGATATATATGAAGAACGTGTGCGCATCTTTACCGCTGCGGCCAGCGACGAGATGGCAGCTGAAAATATAAAAGGAAGCAATAACAAAACGAAACAGGACAGGTTGAGGAGACTGGAGGGGGGGGGGGCTAAAAAGAGTACAACGGCCCGTGGCGGTGAATAACAATGGAAGGAAATGAATAGCGCGGCGGGTGGGGGGGGGGGGGGTTCTGGCATGTGGGGCACGCTGTGGGAAAACCAGTGTGGCTTCAAGACAACAGCATGGGAGAGAGGCCGCACGTCACATTGCCTCTTACCCCACACCGCGGTGGAATCCCGATTTGGGGAAAGAGGACGGACGGTGGTGAGGAGGGGAGACGCAATTGTGAGGTGCCTAGTTGTCCTCTGGGAAGAAGGTCTCGTCCGTGCCGTCCGTCTTCACGACCTTGAAGATGCCGTCGGGGTAGAGGATCTCCTTTGTGCCGTCAGCAAGGTGGCGTTCTGTCTGCCCCGTCGCATTAAACTCGAAGACCTGCACGCCGTCAAGATTCTGTGTATGCATGGTTTGCGCCGCATCGTACCAGTAGCTGCTCTTGCCCGATGGGAAGGTGCACTTAACGTCGCCATTTGTGAAGTGCAGGATGGTGTGGCCGGACGGCAGGACGACCTTGCGGGTGCCGTTCGCGTAGTGGATTTCCCGCTTGCCGCTGTGGTATAGCACCTCGCGCTTGTTCGGGTTGTCGCCAATCGCCGTCTGCGAGACGATCTCATCGTTAGGGCACTCCTCCGAGGGCATCGCCTCCGCATCACCGACAAGCTCCTCGCGCGTGGGAATGCGCGGCTGCTCCTTGGCTGCCGGCCCTGCTGCCTTCACCGCCTTTTGCGGCTTCTTTTTGACTACGGCGGTGGTGGCTGGCAGACGCGGGGTGTTCGGGGGGTGTCCCGCGGACCGCCGCGCCTTCGCTGCCTCCTCCGGCGGCTGCGAAACCTCGCGGGCGGGGCGCTCCTCCGCCTCGCGCTTCTTGTTGGCGCGCAACTCCTCCGCAGCCTCCTTGCGCTTGCGGGCCGCCGCCACGCGCTGGCGCTGCCGCTCCGCAGCCTCCTCCTCTTCCGCGCGGGCCTGTTCCTCCGCCTCCGCCAGCTCGCGGGCCCGCCGCTCCTCCGCCTCCCGCTCCCGTTCCTGTCGGCGCCGCTGGGCCGCCTCCTCCTCGCGCCGCATCCGCGCCTCCATCTCCTGCGCCCGCCGCTCCTTCGCCGCGTCCCGCGTGCCGCGCGGGGTGAAGTCCATCACGACAGGGGCGGGGCGCCCACCGGCGGAGCGGCTGTCTGCGCTGTCCTCCCCATTATCCGGCTCTGCGTCCTCGTAGGCCTCCGAGTCAATGTACGAGTCTGAGTACACCGGCGGCGGCGACGCCCGCAGCGGCTGCTGCTGCTGCTGCTGCTCCGATGCGGCGTAGGGCTGACTGCGGGCACGGCTGCTGCTGGCGCGGGTGCTGGGGGCCGCCGCTGCCGCCGAAGAGAGCCGCTCCAGCTGCTGCTCCTTCGTCATCGCTAGGAGCTCCGAGTTGCGGGTCGTCAGCGACTCAATGTCGCGCCGCATGCGGCTGGTCTCTGCCTTGTGCGCCTTCTGCTGCTCCCGCATCGTCGCCGTCAGCTCCTCCAGCTGAGCGCGCAGCGTGTCATTCTCCTGCATAACTTTCCTATTCGTCTCGCGCTCCGTCGACAGCAGCCCGGAGACGCTGCGGTAGCGCTCCTCAATGGACTTCACGTCCTTCTGCGCGGCCCGTTGCTCCTTCACCCGCATCGCCTCGAGCTCGCCCCGCTCGTCGTCGAGCTGCTGCTGCGTTGCGAAGCGGTACGACTCGAAGCGCTGCTTCTCCCGGTCTAGCTGCTGCTTGGCTGCCGTGTACTGCGCCCGCTCCTCCTGCGCCGACCGCACTTCCTGCTCGAGCTGCAGCATCAGCTCCTCATCCGCGCGGCTGCGGCCCGGGGCCGGGCGGTGGCCGTCAAACTCGTCGTGGGCCGGCCCCTGCGGGCCGCGGCGGAAGTAGTTCCGCTCGTAGTCCTCCTGCGCGGGGTCGGCGTAGCGGCGGGGGGTCGCGCCCGAGCGGCGCGGCGGGTCTGCGTAGCGCTGCGGGAAGTCGTCGCTGCGGCGGCCGTTCGTCGGCGCGCCGGCGCGACCAGAGTATGGCTCGTAGCCGTCGTTGACGCTGGGAGGAGCCGCGGGGGAGCCGGTCGGCTCTTGATACGCCCCGCTGTAATCACCACTGGTGGTGCGCCGCGGCTCCGGCTCGCGCTGCACGGGAATGACGGGGTCCACCCACTCGGGCCGTACCTTGGACGCGGTGCGCGGCGCCGCCCGCTTTGTCGGTGGCGTGGGTCGGTTCTCCTCCGACGCGGTCGCGTTGCGATTCGGCGGGGGCGCCTTCTTCGGCACGGCAATAACCACCTCGCCAAAGGGGTCGTGGCTCTTGGCATTCTTCATGTCGTAGGCGATGGCCTCACGAAGCGAACGCGAGTCCCTACGGTCGCGGTTCACCCGCGGCGTCGCCGAGTCGCCACCGCCCTTCGACGGCGACTCGGCCACCGACGTGGCGTAAGACAACCGTCCCTCATCGCGCCGAAGGAACTTAAATGTCTCCTTCGGCTTCGGCTTCTGCGACGCAGCGATGGATACTCGTGACATGTGGTGCCAAAAGGTTCACGTGGAAACACAACTGGGGGGAAATTGAAGATGCGCGTGGGGTATAGGTACCTCAGGCGGATGGGAAAAAGGTGTGGGGAGGGGGGAGGGAAAGGAAGGGGCCAACGTGTTATCAACGGTCAATCTACGATCCAATGTAAACAGAGGAAATGAAGCTCTTTTCTTAGAGGAAAAACTAAACAAAGAAATGAGGACAGCTGACCCGGAGACCTGGACCTGCTCACGTGTAGCGCAACGTGGATGCACAACCAATGCAGCGTGGTCGCTGCAGTCTCTCTTCTCTATATAATATAACAGATGCTAGCCGCCCGTCTGTGGCAGTGCGGATGAGCGAGCGATTATGACAAAGATACAATGCGAAACGAATAAACAACACGGTTCTCTCGTGTGTGCTTTCCTGTGTGTGTGTGTATATATGTATATAATATGTGCTAGTCACATACCCAGTAATGGGAAAGAGGCAAAGGGAAGGGCAGAGGCAAAGTAAGAGTGGGAATGGGAGCAGGGGGGGGGGGCGATAGAGGATGCGAGAGACCGGGAAGCGTCACGCATGACTGCGCACTTTCGATAGCAGCACATGTGTACACTCAGTTCCTGCAGCGAGCCACACCAGCGAGACCTTGACAAGCAACATGGGTTGTTTGACGGGGGAGAGCTGGGTGCAGGACACACTGCTTGCGTATTGGGTCAACACCAGAGGCACACCCTCCATGATGCTGTTATATTACATCTTTTTTTATGCCATATAATATTGTTCTATCTGCAGGATGCAGATGACGAGAACGGAACACAATGAGGGCAAAAAAAAACAAGTTCTATGCAACTGAGGGGGGGTCAGGCTGACGACATACAGCGATGACAACAAAAACGATCAAGCATCAACTACATACCATTCGCGAGTCCGTATCGTGTAGAGAGCGGTTTAGGCGTTCGTTAGAAACGCAGAGAGCGGCAAGGGGTGGTGGAAGGCATAGGGTATAAATACTCACCGACGGCCGCCGTAGAAAAAAAAAACCAGCTGTGGACACGCAGTCTATATGCATGTTCGTATATATGTATACAAGTGGGTGGGTATGCACCCAGAGTAAGTTACAGTCCATGAGGACCTCGTCTCCATCCCAGCGGGGTAGGAAGGGAGGAGGAGTGTGGACGTTGTATGGGATAGCCAAGATACAGAAAAGGGGGCAATTGGAGGGGGGGGGGGCGAACCCCCGCGCCCCGAGGAAGGTTGTCTAAGTGTGCCAAATTACAGAACCTGATCAACTACTCGGCGGCCAACGCGGCTGCTGCTGATGGTGCCTCCATCAGCGCCGGTGCTAGTTGCCGCTTCTGCCACGGGAGCAGTGGCGTTAAGGCCGCTGGCTGCCTCCCCCTCGGCGGGTGATAGGTCCTCAGCTGGGTCAGGCGGCGGTGGCACAAATGCTACCAGAAAGCAGGCGAAGAGAAAATAGGCACTCGCGAGAAGCGCCGCGATCACTAGCAGGGGGTTCGCGAGAAGCCACCACCACGGCACACGGACCTGCGCTGGTGCTGCAACGACAGGCGCCGCCGCCCGCTCACGCTCTGCGACAGCGCTAAGGACCTTCTTGAGATCAGCAGCGGTAGCAGTCGTCACCGCCTCCACCGTTTTTAGCACCGCAGCCGTCTCAGTGTTCCGCGAGACCGTCTCCGACACGATGGTCTTCGTCTCCCCCGTCTGGCGAGCAAACGCCTCCGCTAGCTTGGCAAGGACCTGGCTCTCCGTGTGGGTTGTGACACGCTCCACCACGGATGACAGCTGCGCTGACGTGGTCTCGTTCAGCGCCTTGGTCGTGTTGCGGTCAATTTCGCTGATGACCCGCACCGTGTTGGCCTCCTGCTGCTCCTTGAAAAGCGCCGTCATGCCATCCATCCTTTCCTCGACCAGCCGACGGAGAGCGGCATCGCTATCCGAGGAGCTTGCTTTTACCTCGCAAGAAACTTGCTTGAGCACCGCTAGCAGCTCCTCCCGAGAGGTGGCCTGCGCCTTGTCAGACTCGGCCAGCTGCCTCTGAATGGCGCTGGCAACACGATCCAATTTCCTCTTCACCGGGGCTGCCGCGGCCGCCACCTCCGCGCCTCGCTCCAGCACACCCGGGGCCGCCACGCTGTTAAGCACCTCCTCTTCCCGCTGACGCAGGCTGCTGAGGGTGGCAAGGTCGCCCCGAAGCTCGCGCAGAAGCTCCGCGCGTTTGCCGGGCTCGCTGGTGGACTCGATGCGTTCTAGTAAAGCGGTGATGCTCACCACCCGCTCCGACGCACTCTCCCGCAGCTCTGTCAGTGCCGTGACTCGCTCTGCTGCAGCTGCCGTCGCTGCGGCGTCCTTCTCGCGGCTGGCGGGACTCAGCGCGTCGAGGGTGGCGCCGTGCGACTGGAGGGCCGCCTCGACGGCGGCCAGCAAGGCTGCCACCTTCTCACCCCGCGCCTCCGCAGCGGCGAGCATGCTGTCGAGGCGATCCCGCACCGCAGCCTGCTGCTCCTCGCCAAGGGTCCGTAGCTTCCCTTCGATGGCGGTCAGCCGCCGGGTCATCTCCTCGTTTGCGGACTCCAACGACGTCAGCTTCAGAGCCTCAACAATCTGCGGGATTAGGGTAGCGGCCTCGAGTGAGGGCGAAGCAGGCGCTGCGGGCTGCTGCTGTTGCTGGTGGTGCTGTTGCTGCTGCTGGTGGTGCTGGTGTGGTGGCGAATTTGATTGACCGATTGCGGCAATGGCGGCCTCTAGCTTGCTGACAAACTGCTGCAGATCCTCGCCTTTAACGACCTCGCTTATCTTTTGGGTTGCCTCCTTGGTCTCACTGCTGACGCTGGCAATATTTGCGGCCAGCTGCGCAGCAACGTCGTCGATCTTCTTGCCAACGTTGCTCTCCTGTGCGCTGAGCTCGTCCTTGAGGAAGGTGAGCATGCTATCTACGTACTTGTACATGGGGGTGAGGTTGACCTCGTGCGTCTTCCCCATCTCCTTCTCTACCGCTGCAACCAGCTCAGTCCGCAACGTCGCCAGCTTCGTGTCCAGCACCGCCTCCGAGCTCGTGGCGCTGCTCGTGGACGTCTCTTTCGAGAGCTTTTCCGTCAGAACGGCCGTAATGGAGTCACTGATGGACTGCGCCAGCGCCACCTGCTGTTCAGCCGGCGGCGGGGTCGGCGGGGCCGACGCCGCGGCCTGGAGCCGCTCTACCATCTCCTCCAGCTTGGGCGCGAGCACGGACTCGACTGCGGCGGTGACGGCTGCCTGCAGGTCGCCGTCCATGACTTGCATGCCCTGCGCATGCTGCCTCTCCACCGCGACGGGCGCCGCGGCGACGGCTGGCTGCACCTGCGCGGCTGCCATCGTGCGGAGCTGCTCCTCAATGGAGGAGACCGCAGAGTTGAGGGACTCCTTGGTGCGGGACTCGATCGCAGCGAGGACGCTCTCGCTAATCGCCTGCGCCATGCCTGCCAGCTGACGGTCCATGTTCTCGCTGCCAACATCCATTGTTGCTCCGAGGCGACCAATAACCCCTTTCAGCTCCTCCACGGCCGCGCGGACGGGGCCCTCCACGTCCACGGGTGAATGCACCGGCGACTGCAGTTCCTTGGACGGCCCCGCAGACGCCTCCTCCAAGAGGCCCTTGATGGAAACGAGCAACTCCAACGCCTTGGCTTGCTCGGCCTGCATCTCGGTGACAGACTCCTGGACAGCCTCCACGGTGTTGAGCGAACGTTTCGCCGCGATGGCGGCCGCGTCCAGGCGGTCGCTGAGCTCCTCCATGGCAGCGGCGGAGGGGCCGGCGTCGCTGCCGTCGGCACTGACTGCCGTCGCCGTGGATCTCCCGCCCTTCCCGACCTTCTTCACCTCCGCAGCTACTGCGCGGCGGATGTCGTCGGTGGCGGTGCTAAGGGCCCCCTCAATGAACTCCTCCAGGGCTTTCGTATCCACGGCGACAGCAGCACCGCTACTCGTGCCGGCATCGCTGCGGCTCTGTCGGTCGCTGATGAGGTCGTCCAGCACAGACATGAGACTTTCCCGCTGCACCTGCGACGCCTGCCCCACAGCATCCACAAGGGCGACTCGTAGGTCCTCCGTTACTGACACGGGAAGTGCTGAAACAGCAGCCGGAGAACCACCTTCGGCCACAGAAGCGGTGCCCGCAGCATTGTTGTATGCCGCCATCACGGACTCCTGCAGCTTTGCAAAGTATGCGTCGATCCTCCCTCCCAGTGCCTCCATGGTGGCCTCCGCCGTCGAGGTCCGTGCGGCGACGGCGGCCTCTATCTCCTTGCTGACCCGGCGGACAATCTCCTCCACGTTGATGGCGGGCGGGTCGTCCTTGCCAGCTGGCCTAGCGGCTGCGCCACGGTGGATTTCGTTGCGGATAGAGCGGATGACGGCATTAGCCATGTTGCGCGCCTCGTCCCCTTGCCGCGACTCCATCTCAGCCAGCTGGGTGCCCGTGCGGGCCTCTACCTGGCGGAGGATGAGGTTCGCCATGGTCGCCAGCTGCTCCTCTAGTGAATGCTCAATAAGCTCCATCCGCAGCGCGACGTCATCGCCGCCAGCGGCAGAGGAGGCGGTCGTTGGCGGGACAGGCGGCAGCATCGAGGCGGGCATTGGACTGGTGCGGTATTTGCTGTGGTCTGGCGCGTTCACCACTGACACGTCTGACAGCGTTGGCATTGCCAGCGTCAGCACGCTGCGCTGCACCTCGAGGTCGCTCGGGTGAAGCTGCGTCTCTACCACAACGCGGCTGCGCGGGTCAGCATCCTTGACGAGGTCCCGCGATGGGCCGTAGCCCTTCGTGCGGACCGACACAGCCGCGACGTCCGAACCGCTGGACTGCCATCGCCGGGCCACCGTCCTAGCCTGCGCGTGAGGGATCGCCTTCCTGCTGAACTGGCGCATCGGGAGCGGTAAATCTATTGTAATTTATGATATATATATATATATATATATATATGTGCGTGTAGCGGTGTTCTTAGTGGAAGTATATGTGCGTATTGCGGTATAGGAAGGTTGAAATTAGTGGCAGAGGACCTTAAAAAGTGCACCTGAAGTCTCTCTAGTGCTCGTGATAATGGAAGGTATCCAATAGGATAGGTATATATATATATATGTGTGTGTGTGTGCGTGTGCGTATATATTGTTTTTTTTTTATGTAGCTTGGATAAAAAAAGAAGGGTGCAGGGGACCCGGAGTCTATTCACCTGTCCTAGTATGATGCAGAGCGGTAAAGAAGATAAGTCCATCGGAGCGCGAGACAGTAGAGTAAAGGAGGACACCGGGAAAGTAGAGCATGCACGACGGCCTCAAGCGTCATCTGCTGGCCTGCTGGAATAGCACAAGGGACCCATAGACCTGGGAGCACAGAGGACAGAAGGTGAGCTGGCATCACAGAAGAAGCGCGTACACACCTACGAACATAAGAGGCTCGTGGGACAAGTACCCCAGAGTTTTCTGTGCAAATATTTTTTGCTGTACACTCTGTGTTTCTTTTTTTTCTGATGGGAAACGAAGTGGGCAGTGTCAGTGGGATGGAAGGATACACACGCCACAGTCCAATAAATGAGTGGGATCACTGGCGGTGGCAAGAGGGGGGAAAGAAATGT
>AUXJ01007797.1:0-28684 GCA_000482205.1 Herpetomonas muscarum
AGTAATACCCGTTCAAACTAAAATGACAAGAGGTGAACAGAAAACAAGGGCAAAAACAGTCAAGCGAACAGATAAAATGAGGTGCGAGAAGATAAAAAAAAAGAAATCAGAATATGAAGGAAATCGTATCAACTAAAGCAAGTGTAGCCGCACACCAGCGTGTGTGTGTGTGTGCAATGTGAATACAGCGGAAAGGAAGGGCGACAAGGGCAGTAGTGAGCAGCGTTGTGTGTGGGTGTGTAGGAGGGGTGGACATTTGTACATTTAGTTGTTCTGATCAAATTCGAGGTCGCGCAGCTGACAGTGCACGACGGGGGGGGAGGGGGAGGGGGGGGGGGGGGAATAGCATAAGCCATGCTGGTGATCTGCCGCTGTTGTTGGTGTTCTACTTCATTTGATTCGTTCTTATTAGCTTCCACTCAGGGAGGGTGGTGGTGGCGGTGGTGCGGGTTTGCATCGTCCCCCCACGAGCGCAGCATCTCACATGTCGCGCGACAGGCGGCCGCTCAACGCGTCGGTGGGGGGGGGGGGGGGGCCAACACAGTGAGGGCAGCCTCTGGCCGCAACTGCTGCGGAGCTGATAGGGCACCCCCCTAGCGCGGAGAGTTGCCGCCTACTGGATGGGGGGGGGGGGACAGGATGCACCGAGCTCGAGCGCGCTTTTTGCTGCCCCTCCTCCTCCTCCTCATCCCCTTCCCCCATCGACACGGTGTGTGGTGTGTATCCGTTGGGATCGTCACATCGGCGCGCCGGCGACGAGGCACCCGTCGACTGCGACGGTCATGCGGTCGCTGAGGCCGCGTTTCTTGAGCTCCGCGGTGAGCTCGGCGTGGTTGATCATGTGCGACATGCCAACAAAGTACGTGTGCCCCGCTGCGAGATCGTCCGCGGCCTGCAGCGACGCTTCGGCGGAGAGGTGGGTGGAGTAGTACGAGTTCCACGAGAGGAGGTCCAGCACGAGCACCTCCAGCGGCGTCCGGCGGGCGGCCTCGCGCGCCTCATCTGTCGCCTCCGACGGGGCGGGCAGCAGCAGCTGCTCCTTTGCCGCCGCGAGCCGCTCGTGGAGGGCCGCGTCGACGCAGCTGACGTCGGAGCAGTAGAAAAACAGACGGGCGGGGGCGCTGTCGCCGGCGTCAAGGCGGAAGAGAAACGCCTGCGAGTAGTAGTCCTTCCCGTGGAGCACAGGCACCGCCACGAACGGCCACGGCGCGGGCGCGGGCGTCGAGGATGGGCTGTCCGCATCGTTGGGAGGAAGCCGCGGCCGGAGGTGCAGCGTCGAGCGCTGCGTCGGCGCCAGCAGGTGCCACTGCAGTGTAGCCGTCCACGTCGCGCCCGCCTTCTTGAAGTCCCACCCGCTGCCCGCCCCTGGCACGTCGGTCAGCTTCGCGACGAGGTCACCGCTCTCGTCGTCGACCTTGGGGAACAGGTAGCGGAAGACGCGGTAGTTGCTGAGCAGCGTCGCCCGGTCGGCGTACACGTCGAGGCCGCCCCCCGTGTCGTCGCGCCGGCTGAACTCGCGCAGGTCGTCGAGGCCAAAGCAGGCGTCAGCGTGCTCGTGGGTGAGGAGGAGCGCGCTCAGGTCGCGCACCCCGTAGCGCGGGAACACCTTCAGCGCTGCGGCGCGGAACGTCTTGCCGCAGTCGATGAGGACATTGTGGATCGTGCCGTCGTGTGGGTGGCGCAGCTGAATGAGCAGCGACGGGTTGTGGCGGTGGTTGGGACTGTGGGCGGGGTCGGCGAGAGCGTCGGCGCACGTTGCGCACACCTCCCCCGACACAACGCAGCTGAGGGAGGGTGTGGAGCTGCTGGAGCCCGAGCCAACAATAACGGCGCGGACGAACTGCATGGGGGCGTGCTCACGGGGATCTTCTTATTATCACTGCGCGGTGTCGCAGGGGGCACAGCGTAGGGGGGGGGGGGGGGGGGGCGCAGGTGTGGGAGGGCGATCAGGAGAAAAGAAAAAAAAGGAAAGGGGAGAAGAGGAGCGAGTTACGATAGAAGTGAGGATGCAACGCAGCCCCGGCACTCGGTAGGCTGCTGGTCGGAGGTCGGGCTTAAATACCAAAGCAATATGCGAAACAAAAGAGAAGAGTGTCCGTGGGCCACTGAGGGGAAAATAACTAGGAAAAAATAAGTATTAGCGCGGACTACGGGTAAGTAGATGATACTTGTGCGTGTGTTCAGAGTAGGTCACGGTGGCTGTGTGCCGCAGAATAGAGAGAGGGGGGGAGAGGGGCATATAAGGATGCGTGTATCTTTCAGACGGGTGAGTGGTCCACATTCAGTGGAGACGTACGAGGGGGGGGGGGGGGGGCAGCATATTCCTATTCACTCTCGTACATCACATGCACACAATAGTACAAAGAGCAACGGCGCTCTGCTAGCCGCAGCTCCCTTTGCGGGATGCGTGGCCGTCTGTTGCAGTTCCCAAGACTTGTTGTGTCCATGCTGCTGATTCTTCGACTGCGGATGATTCGCGTGGACTTGCACGTGCACACCATAACTATGGGTGGCAGGAAATACGAATGCTGAAAACAATAGAAGGAATAGTTGATAGGAGGGAGGGGGAGGGGGGGGGGGGGGGCACAGCGGGAAGATGCATTGCTGTGCAACGGTCGTAACCAGAGAATACGCTTACATGGAAGAGTGGAATATATATTGGCAAATGGGAGATGGGTGACAAGTCCGGGAGGGGGGGGGGGGGGAAGGAATAATGATAATGCTCATGTACAAAAGAGACATCGTCGCAGAAAACAAAGTGCTTGGGGAGTTAAGGAGGCACCTCCACGTGCGAACGGGAGGTGGCATCGGGAACAGAAAGGAAATAAGGGACCATGGAATCATTCCAGGGGGAGGAGTGAGAGGGAGAGGGAGAGGGAGGAGGGGGGGGGGGGGGGTACGTGAAGAATGGAAACAAGGGATGGTACACCTGCATAGGGTGAACTGGGTGGTGTTAGGGGGAGATCATGTTCATACTCATGTTAGCCCCACGCGTTGTGGAGGGGCTGTGGGGCGCGCGGTCCGCTGTCGGTGAAGGGCTCGTGGTTGGACTTGTAGCTCTGGTCGAACGAGCCCTCCGGGGCAGCTGTGGGGCGGTCGCCGTACTGCACCACTGCGCAATGAGGAACGGGGCGGCGGGCTGCGGTGGCGGGGACGGCCTCGCCACCCCACGACTGCTCCACTGAGGGCGTATAGAGCGGCTCGCGCCGAACGCGGTGCCCCGACGCGTCCCCGCGGCGCTGCTGCTGCTCCTCCAGGGACATGTGCATCACCGGCTGCTGCTGCTGCTGCTGCTGCTGGAGGTGTTGGAGGGCCTGGCGGCGTTCTGCGCCGGTGAGGCGGCGGAGTGGGCCGTCGGGGCGCTGCGGCGGTGGAGACATGCGCTGCTGCTGCGGGCCCTGCTGCGGCGGAGGGAGGTGGTGAGTGGTGCGTGGCCCGGCGGAGTGGCTCAGGACACGGATGCGGCTGATGCTGCCGCTGCGAGAGGCGTTGAGGGACGAGGCGGCTGCCCGGCTCTGTGGCACTAGCGCGCGCGACTGGGCTTCAATGCGCGCCTCCAGCTGCGCCACGTGCTGTGCCTGCTGCTGCGCCGCTGCTACTGCTGCTGCGTTGGCGTTTGAGGCGGCGGCGAGCGCGGCCTGATGCGCCTCGCGCTCCTCCACAACTGTGATCCAGTTGGGGCGGTTTCTGGAGAGGATGCGGTCGACGGAGCGGCCGATGCTGCGGCGGTGCCACTTCTTGTACCACGGCAGCGTGCACCACACGACCCCCACGTGCGTCGCGGCCATGGCCAGCAGGAAGCCCATGTACGGGCGCGTGGATGGGGCAGCCGCAATTAGAATCGCCGACACCAGCAGCGTCACGGAGACTAGGGCGACTTCAACGCAGACAGCCACGCCAGCTGCCACAACCAGCGTCTTGGACCGGTGAATGACGGACATGGGTGTCTCTCTCTAAATGAAAGCGTACGTCTTTATCTCTCTCTCTGTATGGAGGTGGAAGGGTAGATTCTTAATGGGTGTAGATGAATGGTGTCTAGCGGTTCACACACAGAGGCGGTGGTGGGGAGCGTAGAGGTTCGTCAAAAGGACAGGAAACTGTACAGGAAGGCGAACAAAAAAATGAGGGATGGGAGAGGGGAGGGGGGGGGGGGGCTGTATGGAATGTGGGTTCTTTAGCAGTTCGAACTAGGAGAGTCGGCAAAAGATAATAGCGGTGGGGGTCCTAAAGGGATGGCAGATGGGGGCGAAGAAGGGGCGGTATGCGGAAGGTAAAGATAGGTTTGGGTGTACAGACATTGTCGTGCGCCGTCTAGGGGCACGGGTGAGGTACAGTGAATGGGTGTGGGACCGAGAACTCTCACTGGCCCGTACCAGTCACTCACCTGTCGCGAGTTCGTTTTTTGGTTCCTCCCGCCTGGCCTCGTGTGAGTTACAGTATATATATGTATATGTATATGTATATGTGTGTGTGGTGTGTGTATGTGGATAACAAGGTGTGGCTACAGGAGTAGCGTGTGGGTGGATGCATCGAATAATTGGTCGACCCGGTCAGCGATAAGTTGCACACACACAGGCACAGGTGTGCGGGCATGTGTGTTGGAGTGCGGTCCTTGGCGATTGCGTGCGGCAAGTCGGAGTTGCGGCCGCCCCCTCACAGCTTGAGCGCACTCGACGGCACGCGCGTCTCGATTAGGACAGTGTCTGCGACGCTGAACATGCCGAGCCAGAGGCTGAATGGCGGGACGCTGAACTGCTTCAGGCTCACAGGGCAGCGGACAGACAGCTCGGTGCCCTCGACGGACTTGGTGCACCGGATGTGGTGGCTGTCGCCGTGCATGTGAAGCGTACCACTGATGCTCTCCGCGTCCTCTCCTTCAACGTCAAAGTGGATGTACGGGTAGCGGGCGACGTCAAGCACATTGTCGCGCACCCGGCGGACGAGCTTGGTCGATTCGGAGATGGTCAGCGGCACCCGCTCCTCGTACCGGTACTGCGCCAGCCCGCCAATGGTGCTGCCGGACGTCACCTGCGCCCGCCGCACCTCACACTCCGGCACGAGCGAGTCGGACTCCACCTCGACGCGCTGCAGCGCGGTGCCCTTCGCATCCATGACGTAGGCGAACCGGCCAACGCGGAAGCGGAGCGCGCGGCCAAAGAGACGGCCCAGTGGGCCCGTCGGTTCGGTAATGACGCTCATCTGCACCTGCTTGAGCTCGCCCCCGCTCGTCAGCTTCTTCGGCCCCCAGGAGAGCATCGCTCGTGGGTCGGTTGGAGGGGGGGGGCTCTATTTACTCTTCTCTCTCTCTTGCTACTCGGCGGCTAGAAGGAGCTGCTGCAGCAGTGCAGCACAGGGAAACACAAAGTGACAACGATGGGGAGAGAGGGAGTGTGAAGTGATCCTGTGTGAAGGAGATCATTGGATTGTCGAGGAAAGCTGTCATCTGCATGGTGGTGTCTTCGTCCTACGTGGCGAACTGGTGGGCCTCGCTCGGCCCTATCTCACACATGTCTTCAGCGGACTGCTGTTCACATGGCGCGTGTACGGGAGGGGGGGGGGGTGTAGTGTGGGTTGCTTTGTGGGGTGTATGTGCGCTGATTCATTGAGCGGTTATAGGACATTGGTAAATGAAAGATTACATCCATATACAAGAGAAGGAAAGACAACGAAGAGAACAATCATTTTTTTTTTAGAAGACAGCCTGTATATCTATAGATATGAGAAAAGGGAAGGAAACAGACAAAAGAAAAGGTGTTGTTGGCGAGGAGAGGATAGAGTAGCGTAAAGAAAAAAAAACAGGACAGAGAACATGCCGAGCGACACAATTTGGACGCCCAGCAGCGCATAAATATGTGTCGGCATGTACATCGAACAAGACAACAAGCCACCATAGAAAAAAAGAAACAGCCAACAGCCAACAGAGAAAGGAAAGAAAGAGGAGAAATAAAAGGAAAGACGCAATATGAAAAGAATAACAACAACGCAGTGCCAAAGCAGCTGCAGTCAAACATGCGTATACGTATAAAAGAAGGAAGAGTTTCCCCGTCCTCGCGCTGCCTACGTGCGTGCACGCGACATGTTGTGCATACAGCTACACAGCAGAATTTGAGAGGCGCGGCAGTAGCGCTTGCGCTGAGGGGAGGAGAAACAACAGGATACGCTGGTGGGTGCGTCAACGACCGCCCGCCACAGCAACAAGGAAGAAAAAAAAAGAGGTTGGGGAGAGATATACAGGGATAGAGGGGAAAAAAGAAATGCTGTATTTACATATGAGAACACCCATAGAGATATAGATATATGTGTGATGCATGGCTCTGAGAAGATCACCCACTCTCTCCACACACCCTAAGCTACAATGGTAGTAAGGGAAAGATAGAACGACAAACGGGCAGAAAAAAAATTTTGAACAGGACAGGCGAAACTGCCCACTCAAACGCTTCCCTTTCCTCTATTCATTGTGCTTGACTGTGAGGGTAGGTGACTACCAGAAGAAAAGAAAAAGAATCCTCCTGTTTGTGGCGGCGGGAGTGCACCGCAGCGTTGCGCATTGTCGGCTTCTCTCTCACCTCCTGCCGAACTACACCCGTAGGGCGCGCCTGCTCCATAGATTGCCGTCTTGGATCAGGGCTTCCGGGTGGCGTGGGCACAGACTGCGGTGTCTCTCTCTGTCCCATCAGCGAAGGATAGATATAAATGTACGTCTCTGTATGTGTGTGCGTGTGTGTAGCCGCAAATCTGAGTGTGATGGGAGCTGTCACGTGCGGGCACTTGCATGGAGAGCGCGTCGTCCAACTCCAATGCAGGCCAGAGTAGGCTCCTCCGCCCCTCCTTTGCCTCTATCTCTCCCGCTCGCGGGTGTAGGAGCCTCAAGCTTACTCATCTGTGGAGAGCAGAAGGGCCGTGCCGCGCTTCGTGTGGTGCTCCGGGACGGCCTCGCCACTGTCGAGGTCGACGGCGACGACGAACGACGGCCGCTCACGGGTACCGGTACGGATGGGGTACATGTACAGCGGGCACTCGTAGATGGAGTCGCTCTTCGGCTTGCTGGTGCGGATCTTGGGCAGGAAGTGGATGACGGGCATGCGGACGATCAGCTCCATCGGGTTCGGCTCGCACAGCGTGTTCGCCTCCACGTCCCAGCCGGCGCCTTCGAGGAAGATGCCGCGCACGTACGCGCCGCTCTTCGGCTTGTGCACGATGGTGCGCTCCTCCTGCGGCATGACGTAGAACTCCCATGTGTACAGGTCAATACTAACGTGGTCGCTACGCGCCTGCTGCTGCTGCAGCGCCTTCAGGAATCCGGTGGGGTACGTGAAGCCGGCGAGCCAGAAGACCGTTGGCGGGCGCTGCGACCACAGCTTGAGCTGGTCGATGCGCTCGCCGAGGTCGACGGACCAGTTGGCGAGGGGCTTGAGACTAGGATACGCCGTGGACCACGGCGGCGGCACGCGGCCTAGCAGCAGCGCGTTGAAGATGCTCTCGAGCTCGTCAGACATCACAATCTCGCCCTTCACGGCGCGCCGCAGCTCCGCCTTCTGCCGGTGGATCTTCGCGAGCAGCGCGTTGTAGCGTTGCACCTCCTGCAGCAGACACGTGTTGAGGGCGTTCTCGCGATCCTCGTTGGTGGCCTCGTAGACGGCGTCGTAGTCGATCAGCCGCGGGATGGCGGCCTTGCTCGGCTCCTCCAGCGAGGCCAAAATCTCCAGCGACCGCTCCTCCTGCGACTGCTGCTGCTGCGCCTGCCGGTCACCGCCACCGCCGCGCACAAGCGTCGCGTTCACCAGGATGAGGTTGTCGAGCAGCGCGGTGGACTCCGAAATACGACTAGCGATATCGGCGTTGGGGTGCTGGCCAAAGGCTTCGGGCGGGTCCGTGATGGGGAGCTGCGAGGACACGTGCGCCTTGTAGGCGGCCACAGTTGTGCACTCTGACGGGATGTAGTACTCCTCGGCGGCGGAGAGGGGGTAGTTCTCCTCCGTGATGGCGGGCGGGCACATGAACTGCTCCATGTACGTGTTGAGCACGCGCCGATCCCAGTCGTCCGTCACACGGCCGCCGTACGAGGCCTCGGCGATGAGGTAGCGCACGGTGGTGAACGGGACGTCCTCGATAAAGTCGGTGTGCATGTGCTGGTTGATGTACAGGTCGATAATGTTCTCCGAGACCTCAAAATCCGAGTAGGTGAAGTCGTACACAACGTTGTAGCCGAGTGTGCCGAACTTGCGGCGCTCGAGGAGGACACTATGGAAGAAGCAGAGGGCGAACACGAGGTTGCAGTAGATGTTCGGGCGGATGAGGCTCTTCTCGGCGAACTCGTCCTCGCTAAAGTTGTTCAGCAGACGCAGCATATTCGCCTTGATGCCCTTGGGCGGCTCCGTCGTCATCTTGATCGACCGCTGCAGGACGCCAATGGGGAACTCGGGCGTCGGCACGGAGGACAGCCACAGGCGGAACTCCTTGTGCGGGTTCTGGTCCGCCAGGTCGTCAATAATCTTCTCCAGCTCCACCAGCCACGAGATCATCAGGTGGCAGTTCGCGAGGAACACCCACCCGCCCGTCTGGCTGTACTCCTGGATCGCGCGCTTCGCATTCTCGCCCTGGCCCTGGCCCAGCGCCAGCGTGCTCAGCGGCCGGTTCTCGCGCGTGGCGAGTGCAGCCAGCTGGTTGGTCGGGTCCACACCGGCGGACAGCACGAAGATGAGCGGGATCGTGTTCGTGCTCTCGTCGTAGGTGTCCTTGAGGTTGAACGGGGGCGGGTCGACGAACTGGGCGCCGAGCTGGTTCTCGATGAACTCGTACACCATGAACACGACGCGATCCGGCCGCAGGCAGCGGGCGAAGATCATGCGCTGGATGTAGTTGTCCGCGCTGCGCTGCTGCCACTCCTCCGGCAGCTCCGCCTCTTCTGGCCGCTCGAGGAGGTACCACTTCTTCCACTCGTCGGCGTGCTGCTCAAAGTGCGCGGCGATGCCGTGGAAGTTCGTGAGCTTGTCGAGCTCGAGGATGTGGTCCCACGACCGCTCCGACAGCCACGCCCCGGCGGGGTTCGGCAGGCGGCCCTGCTTGTCGAGCACCTGCCCGCCGCGCATGAGGAAGACGTACTCCTCGAGGTTGATCAGCCCCTGCGCCTGCAGCACGCGGGCCGTCAGGTGGAAGGCGAAGAGCAGCTTGTGCTGCTCGAACAGACCGCGGCACGTGTTGGCGTAGACGGCGCTGGTGTGCCAGTCGTTGAGGGTGCGCGTGCGCTCCTCCATGTTGTGTGACACAATCTTTTCCGCCGACCGCCGGATGCTGTTCTGGAACAGGACAATGTACGAGTCGAGCGCGAACTGGTACATGGTGTCGATCGCGCCAAGGTCGGCGAGGACGAAGAAGAGCACAGACGCCCGCTTCGCGCACTCGCGGTACTCCTCGCGGGCGCTGAAGATCTTCTCCGCCGTGATCTCGGCCGCCTCGAGCTGCGTCTTGATGTTCGCCGCCGTCACCTTGGCGGACTGCAGCGTGTCGATGAGGCGCTGGTTCTCAAGCAGCGAGCACTGCGAGGTCGACAGCAGGTCCAAAATCTCATCCTCCAACCGCTTCGTCTCCTTCTTGGCCGCCGCCGTGTCAAGGATAAGCTGCTCATTGTCGCGCTCCAGCTCCGGCTTCTCCTTCTCGACGACAATCTTCAGCAGCTGCTCCTCGAGACCCTGCTCCTTCACGGCGAAGTTGAGCAGGCACACCTTGGTGCACGTCTCAGGGGTGTAGTGCGGGTTGGCGAGGCGGGTGGTGATGTACAGCTTGAAGCCGCTGTTGTAGTCGACGTAGTTGTCGCCAATCTTGATGAGCTGGCGGTTGCCCTTGCGGATCACGGCCTTGGACATGACAGGGTCGAGGATGGGGTCGATCTCCTCCAGCACATCCTGGAGGAGGAGGGGGCAGCCGAACTGCACGGCGTACTCGACCGTCTTCTGGAAGTCGGGCTGCTTCGGGTCAATGACCTTGAGGCCATTGTCGCGCTCCATGCGCTTAATCCACTTGATGGCCTGCTGCTGCGGGTCAATCATCAGCGGGTAGCGCGGGCCACACATCACAATCACACCATTCTCGCGACTGAAGTCGTCACCGGGGAGGCCGGCTTGCTGCCAGTCGCGCACCTCCGTGGGGTCGGCGAGGAAGTCGACCACGTCGAAGGTGCGGTTCATGGGCAGCTGCAGGCGGCGCACCTCCTTCAGCCAGCTCTGCCACAGCAGCTGCCTAAAGTCGGCGGTGAAGGCACCGCAGTAGCTCATGAAGCCACACGCCATGACCGTGTCGCCGTTAATGTTCGACAACGCCGTCTCGTAGCGGCCAATGGAATCGATCCAGCGGTCCCGCTCGCCCTCGAGGCCGTCGACGATGATACGGGCGCGGTTGAGCTTGTCCTGCGTCTCCTTCGCCTCCGCCATGAGGCGGTTCTTCTCGTCAATGTTCGACTGCAGGTCCGCCTCGAGCTGCTTCACCTCGTCCATAATCTTCTGCAGCTTCTCCTCCTTCTGGCGCAGCATCTCCTCCTGCGCCCGCACACGCTGCTGCGCATTCTCGTTCTTGACGATCTTCGGGTGCACCTCCTTGAAAATGTTACCGTACTTGTGAATGGCAATGACCCACTGGCACAGACCACCGGCGGCCTTGGAGACGGCGCTGGCGGCGGCGGGGGTGAAGTCGTTCCGCTTCACATACTTCTCCAGGGAGTTGAGCAGCTTCTGGTCCGTCATGTCGTGCACCTCGTGGTAGGTCTTGAGCATGTCAATGAACTTGGGCTCACTGAGCGACTTCTTTGCCTCATCCCAGTCGAGCTTGCGGTGCAGCGCCGTCTGGACGGCCTCCATCACGGTCCGAATCATCGCCGCGGGCGTCTTGTACGACTTCACCTCGTTAATATCGCTCTTGTCTAGCTTGTCGAGCGCCGCCTGGGCCTCGAGGAGTGTGGGCATCGCGCGGTCGAGATCGGCCTGCGCTTCCGCCTGATCAGCGAGGGCGGCGCGCTTCGTCTGCTCAATTTTGATCTTCTCCGACGCGACGAGGGTCTGCTGCTCCTCGGCGATGTGCTGACGCGCCTGAATACTCTCCGTGGCGCGCGCCACCTCGGCGGACTTCTCCTGCAGCTTCGCGTCCTGCACCTTCAGCTCCTCGGTCATCTGGCCCACCGTCACCTTCGTCTCCTCAAGCTTCGACATACCGTTCGCCAGCTTATCGCGCTGCTCCACAATCTCCTCGCGCTTGCTGATCAGCATGGCGCGGAAGCCGCGGACAAGGTCGAGGTAGGACGACGGCGTGACGTAGTTGTAACGCTGAATCTGCTCGAGCATCTGCCGCGAGCGCTGGCTGGTCGTCTCATGCATGTACACGAACACATCGCAGATCGTCTCCAGCAGCTCGTCCGTCTCGTCATTGTCGCGGCTGTCCTTGAGGTAGCGCAGGCCCACCTCCTTCAGCGCCTCCGACGGCCACTCCGCGAACCAATCAATGGACGTGCACGAAACGAGTGCCGGGAACTGGCGCAGGCGCGAGCGGAACTCCTTGTGCGCCGGCGACATGGCCACGACGAGGTGCAGGTGCTGGCGCGCCTGATCAATGAAGAAGTTGTACAGCTCGTCGGGGGTGTCGCGGCAGCCGTTGAGAACGGCGAGCTTGTGCACGTCGTCGCGGATCTGCTGCAGGTCGTCCTTGGCGAAGAGGTTGGGCACCTCACCGGAGGAGAGCATGTTGTTGAGGTCCTCGAGGAAGGACGACTCCATGATCTGGTTGTCGGAGAAGTAGAAGACCTTCTGCTGCCGCTTCACACCGCAGGCCTTGAAGAGCGTGCGCAGGTCCTCGTGGAAGCGCTCCGCGTCGTACTTCTTGTGGATCTCAATGGTGAACATCGAGTAGCCCGCCAGGTACGCGGCGAGGCGGGTGAGGGAGCTGCGTCCACTACCACCGAGACCGACGAGCAGCGCGTTGCCGCGCGGCTGGCGGATGATGCGGTGGATGCGGCAGAGATGCTCCAGGGCGTCCGTGAAGAAGACGAGGTTCATCGCACGCGCACCGGGCTCGAGGTTGTAGTTCTCGAGGCCCTCCTCGACCTTCTGGCGAAGCGCCTCCATCGACGGCACGAGCTTGTATTTGGCCATCTCCTCGTACTCGCCGTCCCAGAAATCGACGAAGATCGGGCCCTCGTTCTCGTTGGGGGGCGGTGCTGCGGCTGCGGCACCGCCACCGGCGTGCGGGCGGCTCGTGTCCTTGCTGCGCGCCTTCATGATGTTGCCCCACTTGGTCTGGAAGACGTTGTTAAGCTTGTCGTTGATGAGCTGGAAGAACCAGGCCTTGTCCTGCGGGTCATTCATACGGTCGGAAAAGACGCGGGCGTTCTCGTGCACCCACAGCGCGGCCAGGTGCTCCTTGCAGGTGAGGGACTCGAGATTGCAGTTGTAGATGCCCTCAAAGACCTTGCTGAGGTCGCGGAGGTTGAACAGGTAGTGCGACTTACTCGGGATGGGCAGCAGATCCGTCGACACCCGCACGTACGTCTCGACGGTGGCCTTGACGACGCTGTCCACGTAGGTCTTGAGCTCCTCGAAAGGGGCGAAGCGGTTCTCGAGGATGGAGGTAAAAATCTTGGTGATGACAGTCTCGGCGGGGAAGGTCACGTTGAAGACGTTGAGCTTGCTCATGAGACGCTCCGTGATATCGGGGCGGCCGTACGTCATGCAGCAGAGGAGCTGCATGTCGTTCACCTGCCGGCGGGCGCGCGTGTTGCGATCGTACCAGTACCCGTTGTCGATCCACTGGCGCAGCAGCTCGAGCGGCGGCTGCGCGCCGAACTTCTCCTTGGCCGGCATGTTCAGGTCCTCGATGAGACAGATCATGCGGCGGCCACCGGGCGGCCCGCACACCTTCTTCGACTTGTGCTCCATCCTACCCTCAATAATGTCCTGCACGTTCTTCGCCGTCGTCTGGGCAGAAAAATGGAGGGCCGTCGTGACGTGGGTCTCGTTGCTGAGAGCGGCCATCACCTCGTGCGCAATAAGCGACTTACCCGTACCCGTCGTGCCGACGAGGACGAGTTGCACCTGGCTGCGCACCAGCTGGGACACAATGTACTGGTACCGGATAGTGTCGATAGTCGGCACAATCTGCTTGTAGTACGGCGTGCCCTCGGCCGGCTGGAAGCGGCGCTGCAGGCTGGGGTGCTCCTCCCAGCTCTTCCACCGCATCGTCTCGAGGTCGGGGAAGTACTCGAAGACGGTCTCCATCGACGGGAAGGAGGCGTCCATCTCGCGCACGTACGAGTCGAGCTTCTGGCGCGACTGCACCGTCATGGGGCCGCCGACGGACCACACGAGGCAGAACATGGCGAGCATCTTCACCTGCGGGATGTACGTCTCGCCAGCTTGCGAGGTCTGGTACCGCACACCGTTGGGCACCACCGCCGCCGCCTCCGTGTTGGCCAGCGCGTCGAACATCTTTGTGAAGGAGCGCACCGTGTTCATCTGCGTCGTCGGGACCAGATCCACGCACTCCGCCTCCTTGTAGTCAAGCACGTCCGAGAGCGTGCTCATGATGAAGTCCTCGAGCTCGCGGATGGTCACCTCCGGCTTCGGGGCGTTCATGGCAATCTCGAAGGAGCGGCGGGACTCGAGCCAGGTGGTGATGAACGGCTTCCAGCCAAGGTCCTCAACGTTGAAGTACACCATACCGCAGCGCGACACGGTGGCGGGGGACGCCTGAGAAAGGTCCTGCACCTCGAAGAGCATGCTGACGGTCGGGTTCATGCTGATACGCTCGCCCGAGTTGAGGGTGAGCATCTTGTTGTCGTCCAGCACCGTGTTCATCGACTCGATCCAAAGGGTGTCGACGGGGCCGTCAAAGAGCAGCCACTTGTAGTTGGGGTCGGTGACGTCGCGGCAGATCTGGCGCATCAGGTCGGACAGAATGCCGTCCTTCCACTCGCGCGTGGCCTGGTTGTAGCTGCCGTACAGCTCGTCCATCGTCACCGACTTCGGGTTAAGAAGGGAAACGCGGACAACCTCGTACGGGCCCTCGACGCCGCCCTCCTTCAGCCGCTTCAGCGCGCCGGCCAGCGTGCGCCACGTGACCGTCTTGCCGGAACCCGTCCGCCCCACCACCATCACGCCGTGGCGGGTGCGGAGGGTGTCCCAGAGGTGCAGCACCTTGGTGAGGATGTGCTCGTTCACCTCGAGCTTCTCGGCAGCCAGCTCGTCCGCGGCGGCCGCGCGCAGGTCCTCCAGGCCACTGCCCTCCGGCTCGACGCCGGGGAACAGATCGCCGAGCATGCCGAGGAAAAGCGGTACATCCTCCTTGACGAACTTTGGCAGGTTCATGTCCTTCATGGCCTTGAGACACAGCTGCGACTCGGTGCCGGGGAAGTTCTCGCGCTTGAGGTTACCGGCCTGCACGAGCACGGCCTTGATGTTGCGGAGGGAGAAGTCGTAGTGGTCCTGCTTGGACAGCTGCTTCTCCATGAGCTCGTAGAGAATGGACACCTTCTTGGAGAGCGCCTCGCTCTCCTCGAAGCCCTCGGAGAGGAGCGTGATCTCGCAAATGAGCGTGAAATCGGGCACCATCATCGAAATGGGGCGGAGCAGGGCCTTGAGGTTGTCGGGCAGCTCCGAACGGCCGGCGTAACCGGGGTTCATGGTGACGAAGAGGCCGCAGTTCACGTTCAGCGGGATCTCGGTCCCTTCAAAGACAAAGTTGCGCTTCTGCTCCGCCACCGCCGAGAGAATGGAAAGAATCTGGTGCGCCACGACCGACAGCACCTCAACCTCGATACGGTTGAACTCATCGAAACACGACCACGCGCCCGTCTGTGCGATACCGCTGAGCATGCGCCCGACGGAGCGAAAATCGAGACCGTCGGAGCAGTTGAACACCATAACGTACTTGCCGACCGCCTTGCCAAGATCCTTCACCGTCTCCGTCTTGCCCGTGCCAGCCGGTCCCTGCGGGAGACCGCCGCGGAACAGCTGGAGGGCCGTCGTCAGGGTCATGTACGCGCGATCGGTGAGGCCGGTGACGACGAGGCGGCCGCTGTTGCCGAGGTACTCGTAGTCGTACTGCACGACGGCGCTCGTCTGGCGCACCACCGTGGCGCGGGGGGCCGTCTCGGGGATGGACGGGGGCAGCGGCGGGGCCCCGCTGATGAAGGCGGAGGGGGCTGGCGGCGCTGCCGTGGCCGAGCCACCAGCAGCGACGCTCTCCTCCTCGCCACCCTCAACCTCCGAGTAGAAGCGCAGCTGGCGGCTCCACTCAAAGTCGTCGAGCTGGAATACGCGGCGGGCGAGGATGTGGCGGAGGATATCACGGGAGTGGACCTCGATCGTGACGAGGGAGACGAGCTTGTTGCGCTGGAGGCGGCTCTGCGGCTGCCGGACCATCTGGCAGTACTTGCGGATCATGCCCTTCCACTTCTTGTACACCTTGTACAGCGGCGACGCCTTCCGCCGCGCGAGGCTGACGCCGGCGTTCAGGTGCAGGTTGTTGTACTCGGCGATGGCCATCTCTGTCTGCTGCGTCCAGTTGATGCACGCCGCCGTGATGAGGGCCTGACCCTCGTGCTTCTCCACCCACTCCTTCATCTTGTCGCGGTTGATCGGCCGGCGTGTGTCGTAGACGTTCTGCTGCAGGTCCTCGAGGGTGCTGTTGATGCAGCCACGCACCGTGTCGCGCATCTTCTCCTCCACGCGGCGGAGCCACGTCTCGACAGTGACGCCCTCAATTGTGACCGCCGGCGCGAGGAACGGCACCTGCTCGCCATCGGCGGCGGACATGCCATCCGCGACGGTGCGGTTGCGGACCTGGCGCATGGAAAGGTGGTACAGCCCCTCGAAGCACTTGCGGAGGTGCGCCTGCACCTTCTCCGGCTCCTTCGTGTGGCCGAGAATCTCGAGCAGGTCGTCGTTGGAGAGGAAGTAGAAACGCGGGAAGACGCGGCGGCGGTCCTCGAGGAAGCCCTCGAGACTCTTCTGGATCATCTCCAGGTCGCTGCTCATGCCGTTGAGCTGCTCCAGCAGGCTCTCGCGGCGGGTGCCGCGGAGGACGTTCGGGTCGCTGATGAGGCGGGCCATGATCGTCAGCCACTGTGCGTGCACCGAGTCGAACTTCTTCGATTCGGCGACGAGCTTGCGCTTGATGTCGTCGCTCCCCACGAAGATGTTCTCGAGGTACATCCACTTGGTCTGCACATCGAGGAGACCCTCGATGGTGTCCGTCACGATGGAGAGCAGCTGCTCCCACTGCAGCACCTTGGGGCGGAAGCTGTCCACGAAACGCGACATCTTCATCGAGCTGAGCAGGGTGAGGTGCTCGGCGAGGGCCGTGTTGATGTCCTCGACCATGGCGATCTTGTGGTAGCCCTGGTGCGGCTCGATGAGGAAGTTCGTCTCCTCCCAGCACAGGCGGATCTTCTCGAGATCCGTCTCGATCTTCAGCTCCTCGCGGGCAGCCACGGCGAGGTTGGCGATGAACTCCGCCTGCCCCTCCACGTGCGCGTCGAGCAGCTGCTCCAGGCAGAACTCCTCGCTGTCAATGTCAAACTCCGTGTCGAGCTGGACCTTGAGCAGCTCCCAGTGACGGGGGCGGATGGCCGGGGTGCGGAGATCGTCGATGATGGGCAGGATCTTCTTGATGAGGTCAATGTCGTCCTTCAGCTTCGACCACACGTCGACGCGCTCGAGGTCCTTGCGCAGGCGCAGCACCTCGCGGCGGATCGTCTCGAGCGAGTCGAGCATCTTCTCGCTGTTGAGCGCCATAAAGTAGGCGGACTTCCACCCAGCGCTGCTCCGGCGCCAGTTCTCCACGCACTCCCACAGTGCCCGCAGCAGCGTCAGCTGCTCCTCGGCCTTGACGAGGTCATCGAGCGGGGGCTTGTCGAGCTTGAAGATGTCGATGCCCTGCTGCAGCTTCGCCTCGGTGTCGCGGAGTGCGGCGGCGCGGCGGCAGAGAACGTCGAGCTGGGCGAAAGCCTCGGGCGTCGTCAGGTTCCAGTCCACCGGTGCCTCGTCGCGGACCTGCTGCAGCAGCGCGAAGCTCGCGGAGCCGAGGGCGCGGAGGTCGGTCTCGAGGTCCTGGCGGAACTGGTTCTTGTACTTCTCCAGCAGCTTCTTCGCCTCCTGCAGCTGCGCAGCGTAGGTCTCAAACACCTCCGGCAGCGCCTCGCACCGCTGCACATCGGCGGGGTCGACGTTGCCGAAGCTGTAGGCGTCGCTGACGATGAGGGCGAAGCGGTCCACCAGCGGCGTGAAGCGAGTGGCGATCGTGGGGAGCTCGTCCATCGCCGTCGCGCACTGGCGGATCTGCTCGCCGAGCTGGTCGAGCGTCTTGGGCTCGCGGGTGAGGTTGGCGATGGTCGTGTCGAAGTCGTTGTAGAGGCCGTCGAGCTCCTGCTTCGCCTCGGCGTACAGGAGGCCGTGGTAGTGCTTGATGACAAGCTGGCACTGCGACCGGAATGTCTCCTTCATGCGGCTGAAGTCGAGCTGGATGAAGAGGACGTCGGCGTACACCTCCTGCTTGTCGATGCCCTCCCGGCGCTGGGCGACGTTCATCATGTTGATGCGGTAGTCCTCGAGCTTCCAACCCTGCTTGATACGGCGGTCCTGCCGCTGCGTGGCCCAGAGGCTGTCGGTGGTGGCCGACTGGTGCAGCTGCCACACCTGGTTGAGCTTGTCGCGCGCCTTCTCGTGGATGCAGACGAAGGAGTCGTGGATGCGGCGGAGGGACAGGATGGCGTCCTGGTCGCTTGTCATGTACTCGTAGTAGGAGCCGCGCATCGCGGCCATGTCCTTGTGGGGGTTGTCGTAGCGCACCACGATCATGCCCGCCTCAGCGAGCTCGTCGGGGTTCTCAGCCTCGATGCGGGCGGCCACGGCCTCCTCCAGCCGCGGCACGCTGCGAACGACGGAAATGATCTCCTTGCAGGTCTCGTTCACCATCCGCGCCAGCTCGTCGACGGAGGGGACGGCGTGGGTCACCGGCTTCGTCGCGTCGTCCTCGCTGACGCTGATGACCACGTCCAGCCGGAACACGCGCTCCGTCAGCCGCTCCTCGCTCGCCTCCGCCGGCAGCGCGCGCTCCACCGCCAGCAGCGAGCGCTTCACCATCGTCTTGAAGGCCTCCTCGACCTTCTGCTCGACGCGCTCCATGAAGTGGTGCCACTCGGACCGCACCGTGTCGCTGGCCTCGTAGTCCTCGCGGAAGTAGTTGAAGACGTGGTACAGCTTGTCGACGACTTTGGTGTACACCTCCGTCAGCTTCGCCCGCACCACCTGGCGGTAGGCGAGCTGCTTCTCCATGAAGGCCTTGGGCGTGTAGATCTTCTTCTTCTCAAAGATGACGGCGAGGGTGTCTGCGATGATGCGGCAGTGGTGGTCCACAAAGACGTGGCTGTACTTGTAGTCGTCAACGATGGCCTGCACCCGCTCCGCGCACGAGCGGCACTCGCGCGCAAAGTACTCGACGATGCCGGGGGAGTTCCACAAGAACTTGTTGAGGCCCGGCTGGTACTTGACGTCGAGGTGCTGCAGGCGCAGCGAGAAGAGGCGCAGCTCGCCGGTGCTGCTGCTGAGCGAGTTCACGACATTGTTATGCGCGCGGGCCACCAGCGCCACATTCTCGCGGAACACCCGCAGGCGCTCCTCCTTGCCGCAGACGTCGAGGAGGTGACCGGGGACCGGCTCGCCTTGGCGCTGCCAGTGCCGCACCTCCTCGAAGAGGAGGAGCAGGTCCCGGGAAAAGTTCACCTCGTAGATGGGCGGGTTGTCGATGCCCTTGCCGGTGCCCGGGCGGCGCACGAGGAGGAAGCGGTCGAGGTGCTCGGTCGGCTTGGCCGGCACCTCCGCCTTCCACGCGACGTACTGCTGGTGCGCCATCTCGCGGAGGGCGCTGTCGAGGCGGTCGTACAGCCGCAGCGCCTCCTCCTTCTCGGGCGAGTCGAGGAGGTAGTAGCAGCGGCTGAGGGCGAGGTACCCCTCCGTGATGAGGCGGTCCTTCTGCACCGCCCAGTAGCCGTGGCCGGCGGCGGGCGGGTGCATGTAGAAGAGCGGGGGCTTGCGGTTGTAGTAGCGCTGGATGCTGGCCTGGACGGCCTTGAGGTCGGCCATGAAGAGGCGGAACACGCGGTCCTTGCAGCGGTCCAGCTGGATGAGCAGCTCCTCGCTCTTGCTGACCAGGTAGAAGGCCTCCATGTACTCGCAGCCGGTGATGACGTTGGTGACGCAGTCGAAGGCCGCCGTGATGACCTGCTGCATCATCATGGACAGGTTGTCAATGTCCCCCTTCAGCGCGCGGAAGTCGTCGACCCACCGCGTGCACTTCACGTCGAGAATGTCATAGTCCAGGTTGTGCAGCAGCTCCATCTTCGTCTTGAAGGCGCGCTGGATGTCGGCGAGCTGGGACTCAATCTCGGGCCCTTTGCTGCCGCTGAAGGTCGGGAGCTTGCCGCCAAAGATGGCGGCGGGGTCGGTGATGACGCGGTCGTCGAGGCCGGCAACGTGCAGGGGGGCACCGGCGGGCACCTCGTCGCGGCCGAGGCCGGACGAGTTGCGGCTGCGGTTGGAGTGCCGACGGCTCGCGCGCGGCCCGACGGCGGAGCTGCCCCCCTGCCCGCCAGCGCCGCCGCGCTCGCCGGGGCCGTTGCTGTCGACGCCCTTGAAGCCGAACTGGAGCTGGCCGCGACAGATCTCGCTCAAGTTCTGGCAGCGGTGGCGCACGAAGCCGTCAATCTCGTTGAGGAACGACGACTCCTCAATTTCCAGCTTCTCGCCCTTCTCCTTGCGGAAGCGGCGGCGGGTGGCGGCGATCATGCGGCGGCACTCCTTCATCCACGCGACGCCGGCCGCCACGCTGTCCTCCAGCGCGATCATGCTCTTCGCCACGTCACCGCGGAGGATGGCCGCCACGTCAATGTGGCTGCTGCAGCGGCGGATGATCTCCGACGAGATCATCCGCAGCAGCCGGCAGAAGCGCTCCTTCTTGTAGTTCTTGCTGTAGATCAGGATGAGCTGCGCCTTGATGAGGATGGCGTGCACCAGCCCCGGGATCTCCTTCGGGCCGGCGACAGCGAGCTGCTCGCAGGGCTCGATGAGTGTGCTGAGGTAGCGCAGGTTGTCGAACGCCTCCTCCGTGCCATTCTCAATGTCCTGGCGGAGGTTCAGAAAGGGCTCGAGGTAGTAGAAGGACTTCGCCTCACGCAGCACGGAGACGATCGCGCCAACGTCGGAGCGGTTGAGCTGCGTCCGGATGCTGCCCAGGTCCCTCGCGCGGGCCCGCCAGTAGCCAATCTCCCCGAGCGGTCCGGCGTCCTCGACCGCCCCGCTGGTGTCCTGCTCCCCAACGACCTCCTTGATCTGGCGCGTCCAGTGGATGACCGTCGCCTCGTACCGCTGTACGAGCTCGCGGTCAGCCGGCGCGTTGGTGCGGTCGCCGACGGAGAGGTCGTTGGGCACGTACAGGACGGTGCGCCCCTTGAGGCGGTTGACGTCCTCGACCATGGTGGCCATGAAGCGGTGCAGCGACGACTGCACGTCCTTCTCAATGCTGGTCGGCCAGCGGTTGTACAGCAGCGTCGGCACCATCATCTGCCGCAGCGAGCGCAGGAAGCTGTCGAGAAAGTTCGGCCCCCGGCAGACGCCCCACGCGACGCCGGTGTCCATCGTCTCGGGCACCAGCGCCTTCTCCGGCTCCACGCGGATGCAGTACAGAACGTCGCCGCCGCCCACCGCGCCGGGTTGCCCGCGCGGCACAATCGCGCCAAAGTCCGGCGCCCCAGCCACGATCTGCAGCTGCGGCTCCTTGCTGTAGGACTGGCCAGCCGCCCGCGGCGACTCGTCCACGGCAAAGGCGCTGCCGAACACACTATCTTCGTGGGGCGCGGCGATGCTGCTCTCCACCGCCGCGGCACCGTCGTCCTCGTCGCGGTCCGAGTGGTTCAGCCCGCTTGGGTCGTCCACGGCGGCCCGGCCGCCGTTGGCGCGCGACTTGGGCCCGTCGTCGGCCCCGTCCGTCGGCGCCGGGGCGTAGCGCACCCGCCGCTTGGACGGCTTCGGCGGGGGTGGGACGGTGTAGTAGGCGAAGATGGCGCGGTGGCGGTCGTCGCCGACGAGGAACTCGCCGAGGACGTTGCGGTTATCCGCCGTGATCTCCGTTTCGACTGTACATAGCAGCTCCTCATTGAGGCGGCGCAGCATCCATAGGTAGCACTCGGGGTGCGCCTCGGGGGGCGCGAGAATCGCGTTGGGGTCGAAGCCGTAGGTACCGGGAGGGGCTGCCCCGCGGTTGCCGTTGCCGGCGGGCTGCGGCTGCGCAAGTGACATGAGTGTGGGTCTATTGGATGATGTCCAGGGGGGAGCGCTGCTGCTGGAAGCGGCAACTTCTCGGGAAAAAGAGGATGGGCTGCGTTGACGGAGAGGCGGTGGTCAGTGTGCACTGTCGCGGATGCAACAACACAGGACCGTGTTTGAGGAGGGGGGGGGGGGGGAGAGAACGAAAAGAGAGAAGAAAAATAAGAAAAAGAGAAACGAGCAACGGAAAGTGTAAGAAATCGCCAAAGAGAAAAGGAAGGCTAATAGTACGGCAAAAAGCGACCAAGGGCGGGGTGTTTGAAGGGTGTGAGGATCACGGTCTTCAGTGCGCGCGGTGTGGGTTTGTAGAAGGGCAACTGACGGGAACAGGAAAAGGGGAGCAGAGAGAGCTGACAAAAATGTCTGCGGAGGATGAGTGAAGGGCCCCGTTGCGTTCCTGTCTGGATGGGGTGTATATGTTGACGCTGCGGCGAGACCAGCCACGTGTTGTATACTAAAGAGCCGCTGCCACGGGCTGTGTGTGTGTTCTGAATCCACTATCTGAGTGTCCTAGCGCGAGCACACGTCACTTTTGGGCGTCTGTGGGTGTGTGCGTTTGTGAAACGGGTATTTCTCAAAGAAAAAAAGAGTCAATACGCTCTCCCGTTGCTCGGCGTGCACTTTGCGGACGGCAATACGCAAAGACACAACTCACAACTGAAAGGAGAGGGGGTTTGGGGGGGGGGGGGGATATCTGCCGACTGCGAGAGAGAATGAAAACACGGGGCAGATATTCACAGTATCAAAAGGAAGAAAAAGAAGAGAAGTGCACTTCCTGTTCTCTTTCGGTTTTTTTACTTCGAATGGTCACATCGGTTTTTTTTAAAAATCAGTGTTCAAAAAGACAAAGAGGTGGGGCAAAGGAGAGATGGTTGGGAAGTGCATAGAGGTGGAGCTAGGTGCATTATTGTACATGAAGCACCGCCGTATGTCGGCAATGAAGCCCCTCAAAATCAGTACGCATGTTACCGCATCAGAGGGGAGTTGTATGCGCTACAGATTCATTTTCCTTTTAGAGATCCCACAATGGCAGCGTAGGGCTAAATATTCTTCACGTGCGATCCTTGCGATTTTTTTTTGTTTGGTGCGTTAAGCAGGGAGTATCATCTGTTTTACGCAGCACCTATTCACATCTGGGTGCGTGCGTGTATGTAGAGAGAGAGAGAGAGACCAGCGGCGGTCTAAAAGGAGATGTGTATACATACAGCGGCTGGACGCATCACCACCCTCCCCCCACCCCCTTCTTGTGGACAATGATTACGGCATCACGGAAGGGGGGGGGGGGGGGTGAAGGACAAAGGAGGAGCCGCAGAGGAGCGCTAAGCAAACATGTCCAGCTTCTTGTACACTAGGAACATCAGCACCACCGCGCAAAGCAGCACGCTGATCACGCGGAAGATGGTGATCTCCAGCGGTATCGCGACTGTGGGCACGCCATTCGGCTGCGCGTGGGGGTTGGCTAACACAGGGTCCGGCCCCGTGAAGTACGTTACAATGATGGGCAGGAGGCCCGTCAGCGTCGTCGGCAGCCCCATCGCCGCCAGCCACATGATCCCGAAGGCTGTCGAGAGCAGCTCCACCTTCGGCTCCGGCTCGTCTTTTTGCCTCTCAGCGGCGCCCCCGCCCTGCATCTTCTCGATGTCCGCGACGTCTTCAGCCGGTGCCGCGGCCCGCGCGGCTTTTTCTGACTGCTGCGCGAAGAAGCGCTCTGCCCTGCGGGCGCAGATTGTCACGTGGGCGGCGGTGGCCGAGAGCTTGAAGGCGGAGCAGGGGCCGTGCAGGACCTCGACCGCGAGCATCCACCACAGGCTCCGCACCGTGCTGTACAGGTAGAGCTTGACTGTGTAGGACAGCGCGCAGACGAAGAAGACGGTGAAGACGCGGCGACCGCGCAGCAGCAGGGAGCAGCCGTAGAAGGAGGCCAGCTCCGACGCGAGGTGGATGATCATCACCGTCGAGAAGAAGTGCGGCGGGGCGTGGAGGTCGCGGCGGAGGTACGGGAAGAGAAAGATCCACGTCGCCATGTCAGCGAGCGTCAGGAAGAAGACGCCAAAGAAGAGCGGCAGCACAAAGTGGGGCAGCTGCATGAGGTAGGCAACGGCGTGGCCGGTTGCACCGAGTGGGCCGGGCGGGTCGAATAGCCCGCGCAGCCGGCGGAGGGCGTGCCGGGCTGCCAGCTTCGCGGCTGGCAGGGAGCAGCGTGACGGTGCGTCTGCGGCCCTGGCGCCCCCGCTCCTGTACCTGTGCGGGCAGCCGTCCGCGAGCACCGCGTCCGAGGGGCAAGGGCTGACTGCGCGCGGCGCCCGCCGCAGACCGAACCGCTGCGTCGGCGGCACGACAACGAGCACGACAGCGGCGAAGACGAGAAGGGTGAAGGCGTGGATGATGGGGACGAGGAGGTAGGGCCGGCTCGCGACCCGCGAAGTGCCGCCGGCGTCCCTGACGAGCTTCACGAGCATGCCCGTCACAGACGCGACGAGACCGTAGGAGATGCTCCCCCACAGCCGCTGCAGCGGGTAGGCCTCGATCGCCGCCACCTCGCGCCGCTCGTGCCCCTCAAGACTGTCGTCCACCCTATCCCCCCCTCCAGCCGCCGCGTGCGCGGAGGCGTCGAGTTGCTTGAAAACGAGCGTGTCGGTGATGACGGTGTTGCTGCCGCTCACGCAGTAGTAGAGGCCCAGCACCAGCGCCGTCAGCACCGCCGACGCGTCAACGACATTGGCAGGCGCCTCTGTCGCAGCAGCGACGCGCGCGCCGGGGGGGCGGGTCTGTTGGCGACCCGCCCCTGCTGCGCTGGCGGCGAGAATGGGGAGCCCAGCGGCGTCCGCGTCACCGACAAGAGTGTCCGGTAGCGGCGCGCGCACGTCGCTGGCGGAGGCCGCACGGTGCACTGGGATGATCATGCCCCAGGATAGCATGAGAAGGACGCCCATCAGCGACAGCCCAATGAGGAGGAGGGAATGGCAGTGCTTCGCATCTGCCAGCGCGCACACCGCCGGCGTCAGCACCAGCGCAATCACCTTCGCCGCAGCAATGAGCGTCCCCGTCTCCCCTGCGGTGAAGTTGTTGTCCTGCAGCACCAGCGAAAGGAACGGGTTCAGCGTCGCCGCGCAGCAAAACAGCGAAAAAAGCAGCACTTTGGGAGCGAGCGCCATCGGCTGCAGTAGACCAAAAAAGAATAACTAGAAAGAGATGAAAAAGTGACAGAGGGTGGGAGTCGGTAGAGGGGGGGGGGGGAGGGGAGTTTTGAGAGACAGGGAAGGGGGAGTTGTAACTACATATAAAATACGAATATATCAGCAATAATGGGATAGACTAGGAATATACACAAACTTGATCACAGGGTAGAGCTCTTAAAAGGATCGGGGGACACCAATGCGAGGAAGAGCTTGCTCCAGCGAGTGCACCAGCATCGACGGTACTCAGCACCGACGATATCGTTGCTTTTTCACTAATTGATTGAAATGAAAGTGGTGCACCTACGTGCGTGTGTGCGTGTGTCGGCGCGCGCGCGAGGCTCAGCCTTCAAAGCAAAGCAGCCCCTAATACGACGACGACGCTCGGTGAGATGTATCCGCTACTCCTCCCCTGTACGCAGTACCTAGTTTTGTTTTGTTTTGTCTAAAATGGGCGCCGTGGAGAAACGTGCACAAGAGCAAATACACAAAGGGCTCGATGTGATCTACCCTCAAAAAAAAAACACACATACACATGAGCCGTGGATGTGTAGGGGATGTGTGGAGAGAGAGAGAGGAGGGCGATGCAATTGAGCAGTGTTCCGCCGATCGGTACCAGCTCCGTCCGCGATCAGATAGATGCGCCAACACATACATATGTTTAGGGGGTCACGCATTTGGTGTGGTGGGAGGGGGGAGGGGGGGGGAGGTTCCCGATTGCTGTGTGTGTGGTGGCGGCCGCAAGGAGGAGTGTTGGTTGTCTCCCTCATGACACCGAGCGTGACCATCTGCAGGCGCAGCACTACCGCTCCACCGCAGTGCCTCATCCGCCCACGTGTGGCGTTTTTTTTTGCATTCTACAGCACCTTTCATCCGCGTGTGCATGCTGTTTTTGCACCGTTTATTCCTCTGGTCTTGCTTTCTTTTTTTGACGGCCAGCTTCTCTACGAGTTCGCACGCGCTCTCGTGCCCGACAGTGGTACGCCGCGAGAGCATAGAAGGGATGTGTCTCTCAGATTTGCATGGCGCACAAGTTGGGAAGCGAACGGAGTAATAAAAAAGAAAGGAGGAGTGTAACAAGTGGTGTAAAGGAGGGGGTGGGGGGGGGGGGGGGGGGCAACTCCATTATCAACAAAAAGGGGGCAGGAAGACAGAGTGTGAAGGAGCAGTGCCCTCGTTCGCCCGTCAGCAGAAACGGGCACCACAGCATGCCCTATTTCTTTTTGTTTTCGTGTATAAAGTGTGGGGATACAACACGAGTCTGGTTCACGACGTTTTCGTGTGTGTACAGCGGCAGCACCCGCGACATTGATGCCGTTGTGGGACGGTAGTTTCGACGGGTCATATCGAGGGACGGGACAAGAAAAAAAAACAAGAAAGAACAAAGGAAGGGGAAAAAATCGACCATCATTGGGACGGCAAACAGGAAAACAAAAAAAAATCAACGACGGAGGTGGCGGGGGAGATGTCTACTGCTACACCATAGTGATAGTGTACCAGTCGGTGGAGTCCGGCGAACGAGCAAGCGGAGGTGAGTGTGTGTGTGTGTGTGTGTGTTATTTGTTTGTGTGTGCACGAGGTATAGCGGCAATGCGATGAAGAAACGCCCCAGCGGCTTCCCCTCCTCATCCATACGCCTAGTCAGGAGACGGCCTCCTCTTTTTCCTTTTCTACCACGAACAACGCCGCTTTATAGTAAACAGTTTTTTGTGCTTCTTTTTGTTGTTGTTGTGTGTGTGCGTGTGTTTGTACATTTATTAGGCGCTCTTTGTGTTCTTCTGCGCGCGCCTCGCGATGGCCTCGTCCCTGAAGCGGCCGGCGAGGTATCCCTTCTCCTCGTGGTAGTGCTTGAAGATGGGGTCTTCGTAGTTCTCGCCAGCCTTCAGGACGCTCTGCATCTCGTGCGTCTGCTCCGCCGGCTTGTAGGTGCCGCCGAGGCGGTCCCAGATGGTGGTGTACTGCCCGTAGTCGTAGTTGAACTGCTCGTGGTGGATGGTGTGGTGCCCGGTCGTGTTGATGAAGTGCCCGCCAAAGTCGACCTGGTCGTGGATGGAGATGGTCCAGAAGTTGACAAAGACAAAGAGGCACATGAAGAGGACGTTGTGGAGGGGGAAGATGTACACAAAGATGTAGTACGGCACGCCCTGCCCGAAGCCGTCGCAGGGGTTGAAGGCGTGGGAGGAGAAGGGCGACGTGTACTTGTACGTGTGGTGCAGCTTGTGGAGGTGCTTGTAGACGATTGGGTGGTGGAGGCCGCGGTGGAAGCAGTACACCATAAAGTCGGTGAAGGCGAAGAACATGAGAATCGACGCGAAGAAGTACGGGTAGCCGTAGTCGGAGATGTTGTAGTAGACCTTCGAGTAGCCGCGGTGCGAGAAGACGGCGGCCGGCATCATGAGAATACCCATGAGCGGAATCGACAGCGTCGCGATGAAGATCTCGTGCTTGACCTGCTTACGCAGCTCGTCCATGTTGTCCGGGTCGATGGTCTTCGGGAAGAATGTCTTCTTCTGCTTCTTGAAGAAGAAGTAGTAGCTGATGCTCGCGAAGAGGAGATAGAAGAAGATGCCGCCCGTCGCAAGGATAAGCCAGAAGACGAACATCTGGTGGCTCAGCCGGTCCTTGTCCACCGGCAGGACGGAGCAGTAGAGGTTGAAGGCGATGTCCATGATTAGGTGCTTGGTAGTCGTGCAGGAGGGAGAAAGAGAGAAAGGCGGGGGGGGGGGGGGTTCACAGGGCAGCAGCCAACTATCTTGATGATAAAAGATGCAGATGTGCACGAGAACGGTGGATTTAAGAAAAGGAAGTGTATCTATCCTCAGAGAAGAGAGAACGGGGACGCACAGTGGTACCTTTGTGTAGGAAGAGCTACTAGCACTGTGAGTGGGGGTGTGCGTGTGTATTGTTTATGTTTGTGTGATCAGCGGCACAGCTACGAGAAAGAATAAAAGAGGGACAAATAAGAAACGAAACTAACGCCAGAGAAAAGAAGGATGTGACTATAACTGATGAGAGGTGAAGCTAATATACCTACACAGTGAATAGTAGTAATGGATAGGCAGAGTGGAAGGGAGTAACGGTATATTATTATGTGACTACGTATGCGTAGGGCGGTGAGGAGGTGGAGCTCTATTCCCCTCCCGTCGCGATAGGGAGGCGCACGCTGCACTGAGGTGTGCAACAGCCAGAGGGCCACGCTCCTGATAGGTGCCCGCGTGTAGGGCTGGAGTAGGGGTGCCGTCGTGCTCCAGCTATCCCCGTCAGGGTCGCGCTGGTGCGATCATTCGTTATTGTTGTATATGTTAACTTCTTTGGCGAGATGGTCGCCGTATTGGTAGATAGAGGCACATGATGGTAGAAGGATAAGCAGCCTTGGGGTGCGAGAAGCGAAAAGCGACGTGGAGTAGTGGGGATGGAAGGGGAAGGGGGGGGGGGGGGGCAAAGGGAAACGAGATAGCATGAGGTAGGGACGGAGAAAGTACAATGTGGCCGCTGCTTACATGCAGTGAGCTGCGGGAGTTAGGGGGTTGCAGTGGGGACGGTGCACTGAAGCGCACCGTACAAAAGAACAGGAAAAATAACAACATAAAAAAAAACAGAAAGACAAAGGAGAAAGGAAACGGGGGAAAGGGGAGCGTAAACAAGAAAGAAGATTTTATAGGAGAGATAATGCTGTGTCTGCTGGGCGGTCACAGCATCACATAGACCGTTGTTAGAAGGAAAACAATGATTGTCTGTATCTCTCTCTGTGTGTGTGTGGTGAAGGAAAAATAGGGCCAATCAGGTCGCCTGGTGTCGCGGAAAGCGAAACAGAAACCGAGGGGCAAGGAGAACCGGAGCAGCTTGCGACCGGCCCAATGGCACAGCGTCTTGATGTATATATTTAGGAAGAGTAAAAGGAAAGAAAGTATAATGAGGGGCGGGGGAAAGCCTGAGCCGGGAAGTTGGTGATGAACGTCAAGCAAGCCCGCCCGCTCTTGTAGTGGAGTAGCGCACTGTGCTGGTATGACTGCGGCGCCTCTCGTCGCCACTGGGGCAGGCGCTCCCTCTCTCGCACTGTTATTCCTTTTCGTTGCCGCGTCTGAAAGGGGCTGGCCAGTGCCGAAGGAACAGTCGAGGGAAGAGGGAGACAGAGTCCCACGCAGTCGC
>AUXJ01008008.1:0-12265 GCA_000482205.1 Herpetomonas muscarum
AGGTGGTGGTGGTGGGGTGGGGGGGGGGTATAAACATATATACACACACACACATATTCACAGAGACAGATACAGATCATCCACACAAATATAGAAATGTATCTCTATGGGTGTGGGTGTATACATAATATACAGATAAATTTAAAATAAAAAACGAGCGACAATAATAAAAATAACAACACCAATCGATAAGAGAGAGAGAGGGGTGGGGGGGGGGGGGGGGCTGCTACCACCACACCCTTTAGACGACACTCAAGTGGGGCGCCATGTATGTGACGAATGAGTGTCTCCCCGTTCACACAATGTGCGGTGGCTGCTCAGGAAAGGAGGACGGGCAAAATACACAGCCACGAGGTGTCCTCGTAACGCCAAACGCCATTGATGCATTCATTCCCCTTTTGCATATATATATATATATATATAAATATATATATTTCCCAAATGAGAAAATATATATATATATATATATGCAACCACACATACCCCAGACAACAATCGCGTGGGTATACATGCGCATTAACTCCCCCCCCCCCCCCCAACCTACGCAGATTCTCCGTTCGTTGGGACGAGCTCCTCCAATGCGCCTCTATGATTATTTCAGACCGGTAAAGCACAATCAAGGGCACACACGTCTATATAAATGCGCGGCCGCATGTGTGTATGTGTGTATGTGTGTGTGTGTGTGTGTGTGTGCTCTCTCCCCCTCTCTCTACTGGACAAAGAGCCCCGCCTTTGCGAACGCCTCCTCGGGGTTGGTGAGCTGCTCGACATTGTACAGTTCAAACTGCGTGGGGGCCGAGCCGCCCTGCTGGAAGGCGACGCCCTTCCGCTTCTCCGACTCCTTGATGGGCCACTGGTAGAGCTCGGCGTCGCGGCCGGTCAGCCAATAGTTGCTGCGGAACGTCTTGGGGAACTTCTTGGTGCTCTCGTGCTGGATCGGCTCGCCGGAGAGGAGGAAGGTCGGCACGCTGACGGGGCTGCGCTGCAGAGTCTTGAGCGCCACCGTCGGGTCCTCGAGCTGGTCCACGTTGTAGATGAGGTAGCGCTCGCCGGAGGTCATCTCCTGCAGCAGCGGCTCCGCCCCGGGCTCGACGGAGAGCTTGAAGAAGTCGAGCTGGCGGCGGGTGAAGTAGAGGCCGCTGTTGAAGCCGTTCGCCTTGATGTGGTCGTGCAGCGTGTGGTAGGCGTCGCCGCGGCGGTTGTACGGCTTCCGGCTGCCGCCGCTGACCGGCTGCTCCATCAGCGACTCGCCGCCGATGAGCTGGCTGGAGTGGTAGAGCTTGAGCTGGCTCTTGGTGAGGACGATGCTGCCGCGGCTGTTGGCCTTGAACTGCAGGTTCTCCTTGTAGGCCTGGGACTTGGTGATCCACCACCGGCTCTGGAAGTTGTGCTTCTGCGCGCGGTCGTTCAGCTCGAACTGCAGCTTCTCGCCGTACGGCTTGCGGCTGTAATAGCTGCTGTGGCGGGGGGCCTCCATCACCTCGGGCGGGGCGATGATCTGGTCGAAGTTGTACAGCTCCAGCTGCTTGTCGAGCAGCAGCTGCGTCGGCACGGCGCCGTCCTCCGGCTTGAGGTCGAGCCGCTCCGCCTCCCAGTCCTCGATCCACACGTTGCTGGGGCTGCCCCGCGCCTTCTGGTTGCTCTCGAGGATGTGGTGCTGCTGGCTAAAGACGAAGATGGTACGCAGCTGCTGCTGCGGGGCCGCGACGGCGGCAGCGCAGGCGACAGCGGAAGTGGCAGAAACGCGGCGGAACATGATTGTTTGGCGGGTTTCTTCTTTTTTTTCTCTCTCTTTTTTTGTTTCGTGTGTCGAGTGTGTGTGTGTGTGTGTGTATAAGTGTATTTTTAAAGAGGATGTGTATGTGTGTGTGTGTGTGTGTGTATGCTTCTTAAACAGACGCGATCACAAGGTTGCAAAAAAAAAGTTCTATGAATCGTACCGAGTAGGTAGACAAAGGGAGGAGGGGGAGGGGGGGGACGTGTAGAGAAAGGGGGGCGGTAGAAAAAGGACCTGTATCCGTGAATTGTTTATTTTTTTTATGATAATAATAATAATTGGTGAGGAGAAGAGGCCAAAAGTAAAATTCCCTGTTCAAGTTGACAGTGCGCATATGATCATGTCGGGGATGATGAGCAGAGAGAGAGAGAGAGAGAGGGTTCAGTCTCACATGCGATTTGAACTCTACCACCCCATCAAACCCTCACTGTGTTTAATGTACAAACAGGATTATATGTTCGCTATGTGTGAATGTGGGGGTGGGTGGGTGGGTGGGCGGGTGCCAGTCTCGCCTCCCTCCGCCCGACACGGCAGAAGCGACAGAGAACCCACCCAACACCTACCCACGTGTTTCTCCTTCTTTTTGTAGAATATTTCCTTTCTCTTTTTTTTCTGAATTCCGTCGCTGCACATGTCCTCCTCCCCGCGGGCTATGACGAGTTATAGTGCCTGCGGAACTCCTTGGAGTCGAACTGCATCTTTGGCCGCCGGCGCTTATAGTGAAAAGTCGCACGGGGGTCGTCGAGGCGGCTTCGCCGGCCGCCCGGCCGCGACAGAAGCGCCGATTGCCTATCCGCAGAAAATGTACGGCTGCGTACGCCGGCGGCGGCGGCCGGAAGCTCCCGCTGCGCCGCGCGCGCAACCTGCTGCAGGTGGTTCAGGCCCACACCGCTGCTGCGGCCGGGCCGAATGTCGGATAGGGCCCAGCTGCGGCGGCCGCTGATGACGTTGCGCGCGTTAAACAACAAGCCACGGCATGACGCAAACATATTAGTGAAAAAGGTGCACGCGCACGGGCGGGTTTTTTTCCTTTTTTTTCCTCTTCTTGAGGGAAAAATTGGGGAAATGAGAGAAACTTTCTTCAATGCGTCTGTGATTCAAAAGTGTGCCGCTGTTACGGTTGCTATTATTCGTGTGTTTTCCCCTTTCTTCTGGAAAGGGGGGTGAGGGGAGGAGCAGTTGGGATTGCCAGCTTTCAGCGGCTCTCAGCTGATCGCGTTCAGTTTCTGTTCCCTCCAGATTTTTTTGTTTTGAAATACCTGCACACACTGGACGCACAGGTGTGTGTGTGTGTGTGTGTATTATATGAGTAATTGGGAAGGACGTTTGAATAAACCGCAGAGAGAAGAGTAGAAAGGGAATATGTGATGGCGTAGAGATGTATGCGTGCAGCCAGCTATTGGAGACATCGTGTTAGGGGAGAACTCTCTCTCTCTCTATATATATATACATAGATATATATATATATATAGAATTGCTTCCAATTGTTTTCATTTTAGTTTTCTTTCTCGTTCAGCTTCTCGTTGACGTGAAGTTACGGATGCAGCCCCACAGCCGCACGAGGACGGAGCCATCCTTTCTGTTGCGTAGCCCCCTGCGGGAAGAGGGAATGGACGATTGTTCTGCGTCGAAAGAAAGAAAAAAACACCAGCAGCGCAACATGACGCTACTCTCTGCATGGACCCGCTTGCCTCCGCCGACGTCGATGAGAGGAGCATCGCTCCGTCTCATATATTTTTTATTGCTTCCCTTCTTCTTCTTCTTCTTCCCCCGACTCATGGCTTTGGCCGCCCCCACAGCTCAAGAACGGTGCGATGCTCCATCTCCAGTCGGTGCAGCCTCGACATGATAAGCCCGTACACCGGCACGTGGTCCGACAGCACCCCGCCCGTCGTGCCGCGCAGCTTACGGACGAAACCACCGCCACCGCCACCGCCACCGCAATGCGGCCCCTCCTCCTCCTCCTCCTGTTGCTGTCGCTGTTGGGTTTCCCTGTACTCGCTGACGAACTCGTCGTCCATCTCTCGCACCGTCGCGATGTATTCGAGGTCGCCCTGCACGGATCTGTAGATGCGCAGGCACTGCTGCTGCTGCGCGGCAGTGAAGCGCGCCGTCGCGTCGCTGCTGCTGAGAATGCCGTGGTGCTGCTGGGGGGTGCTGCTGCCGACGCCAATGCTCATGTTCATGTTCATGTTCATGTTCATGTTCGCCGCGACGACGCTGTCGTGGAGGATGACGCGGGCGAGGGAGTGGATCTTCGCCGCGTAGGCCCCGAGTGTCTGCTGCAGCGGGTCGAGATACTCCCCCCAGACGGTGGCGACGGTCGGGAGGATGAGCAAGTCGCAGAGCGCGGCGTGCTCCTGTGGTGTGTAGGGGATGCGCCGCGCCGGGTCCGCACACAGCAGCTGCGCCTGCGCGACGGCCTCGGAGAGCAGCTCCTGCTTTGTCCTCCGTCCCACCGGGGCGCTATTGGCCACCGGCTGCTGTTGCTGCGGTGGGGGTGCCGATGTGGCCGTCTGAGGAGCGGTGCCGCTGCTGGCCTGCGACGGCGGCGGAGGAATGCTGCCGTGGTATTCGCTCCCGCCGCCCACGTGTCCATTCTGCTGCTGCTGCTGCAGCTGTGGTGGGGGTGGGGAGGCGGGTGGTGCCTGTGACTGGAGGTGCTTCATGGCGTGGAGGAGGACGGGGTAATTAACCTGCACCGCGCGGAGGGCGTCGGCGGACGGCTGGCAGTCAATATAGTCCTCCGGCACGACGTCGGCCGTGTACCAGAGACCGACGAGGGGGTGGGCGGGGGGCGCCGGCGCCGGCGATGCTGTGCCAACGCAGCCGCTGCCCCGTCGGGAGCCGTCTGGGGACGGCGTCGAGGGGGGCGGTGAGTGGGGCGGGGGAGGGGGCATACACTGCTGCTGCTGCTGTTGTTGCTGCTGGTGTTGTTGTGGGGGTGCGCCGGGGTTTACGGCTGCGGCGGCGTGGCGGAACCAGCTCGACACCGCCGCCCCGGCGCGGTTGAACAGCGCTGCCGACGACGACGAAGGCCCCGATGCCGCCCCACCGGCCCGCCCGAACGCTGCCGCGGTGCCGCTGTACGTCTCGCGGCTGTAGTGGTGGACGAGGAACTTGTCGACGGTGCGCTCGATGCGGGTGAGATACGCCTCCGTGCACTGCGACTTGAGCTGCTGGTACTCTTTGAAAAGGGACTCGAGCTCGACAATCTCCCGCGGTGCTGGTGCATGCGGCTGCTGCAGCTGCTGCTGCGGGTTGCGGATGTTGCTGTTGCTGTGGTGCTGCCCGTGCTGTTCTTGGGGCGGCGACAGGCCCGCGTGCGATGTTTGGGAGGGCGTCATGAAGGGCCCACTCGCGCACGACGCCGTTGCCGACGCGTACTCCGCCCCGCTGACGAAGCTGCTGTCGTCGTTGCTGTCGTGCAGTGGACCGGCAGCCACACCCGACGCTGCTGTCGTCGCCGTCGCGCGCCGTTCCTCGGCGGTGGAGGCGCTTGGGGGCCGTGTAGCGACGGTGTGGCCGGCCCCGCCCGTCGCTAGCGGCGTATCCGTCGCGGGGGCGTTGAGGTGGTGGGCGTCGTGGAGACGTTCATGCGAGAGGGAGGAGGCAACGGAGGGTGCGTGACGCACGCCGCCGCTGGCGCCCCACCGCGCCTCCTGCATCGCAATCCCCGTGACGGTGGGGGAGAAGAAGGAGTTGGCCGGCACGCTGCCCAGCCCGGCGGCCATGTATTCGGCCGAGCACGCCATCAGCGGCGGGTGCGGCCGACTCGCGGCGGCGGCGACGGCTGTGTGCTGCCTGGGAGGTGGGGGGGCCCCGCCCCGGTGCAATGCGTCCCTCCGCTCCCAGGAATCTCCCCACGCCCCGTCCCCGTCCCCGCCGGGTCCCCCCGCGGCCCCTGCGTGGCTCGACGACGGGTTCGGGAGGAGGCAGGTGCGGGAGGCGTCGGGCGACATCCACCCGCCGCTTCCTGCCGCAGTGGAGGTCGCCGACTCGTCCATCGCCGCCCGTCCGCAGGGGTGGGACATTGGGCCGGAGACAGACGGGGGAACCGCGTGGCGATAAACGCTGCCGCTCGCGCCGCCGCTGCTGACGGCCCCCGTCGACTCGGCATAGACGGAGCCGCCGCCACCACCACCACCACCAGCAACGCTTCCCATCGCTGGGGAGCCGCCGTGTGGGCTGGCGAAGCTGTGGTCGCCGACGCCGGCCATGCCATCGGGAAAGTAAAAGCTGCGCGCCATGCTCGCGTTGTTCTGGTAGAAGCTTGTGTGCTGGTCCGCCAGATCCACCGCTCCGCCCCCGCCACCGGCCGCCTGCGGCATTGGGCCAGCCGAGGCCCAGCTGCGGCTGTCGTCGTCGACGCTGTTGTTGTTGTTGTGGTTGTAGTGGTGGTGGTGGTGGTGGTGGTGATTGCCACCCTCCCCGGTGGGTCCCCCGGAGAGGGCAGAGGGGGGACCCACCGCACCCACCGCGCCGGCGGCATACAGAAATGTCGGCGACGTCGCGGCCACAAACGTCGCGGGGGGGCCGAACCGGCCGACCGGCGACGCCGCTGCCGTCGGTGCGCTTTGAAGCCACGACGCGGCCGTGTCGGGCGGCAGCTGCGACTGCGGCTGCGTCTGCGACTGCGACTGGCCGTACGAGCCGCGGCTGACGCTATTTTCCGTGAGCGCTGGTGCGATGCCGCCCATCGACAGCGTCGTCGTCGTCGTCGTTGTCGTCGCCACCGTCGCTGCCGCCCCACTCACAGCGCTGCTGCTGCTGTTGTTGTTATTGTCCTCTTCCCAGTCGAACGGTGCCGCCATCGTTGCCGTGCGGCAGAGCGGCCCGATCGGCGAGGACTCCAGCGACGACGACGCACCCGCCCCCCCTCTCCGCGCTGATCCGATGGCGTTGATTGCGCTGCGTGACGGGGAGCCTACCTGCGGCGGGGGGAGTGAAGCGGTTGAATGCCGCTGATGCCGCTGCTGCTGCTGCTGCTGCTGTGGTGGCGATGGGGAGGAGGAGGAGGAGGAGGAGGAAGGGTGCGGGCGAATGCCCTTTGACAACGTCGTCGACGGCGCGGCCTGTGCACCGCCGCCGGTGGCCGCCGTTGCCGTCGCAAGAGGGCCCCTCACTGTCTGCAGCGGAGGGGGGCGTGGCAGCGAGATTGACTGCGGGCCGCCGCCCCGGTCCGCCTGATCGAGACCGTTAGAGCTCATGAGCGATGGGAGGGCGGCGCCGATGCGCCCACGGCGCTCCGCCCCTGGCATTGGCTGCCTGCACTGCTGCTGCTGCTGCTGCTGCTGCTGTTGGGGTTGTGGGGGTGTGGGGGAGGAGGAAAAGGCGGAGGGGGCGGGGAGGCCGTACACCCCGCTGTCACTTACACTCCGCTGCTGGCGCCGGTGGGTGGCCTCAGCGCTGTGAAGAGGCACCGACGGAAATGACATGCGGTGCTGATGATTCTGATGATTCTGATGATTTTGATTTTGCTGATGCGGCGCCGCTGTTCGCCGCCCAAAGGGCAGCTCTGCGGGGCTGGCCCAGCTCGCCAGGGAGGCTTGCGACGCGGCTGACGGGCTGTACGGTGACGCTGCCACTGCGGCTACGGTGCCTGTGCCGCCGCGCTCCCCCGCGAAGATGCCGGTCGTGGCCGCTGCGGAGGAGGCGACGGGGGGCATATCGCTGCCAATGCTGGCCCGCGCGACAGGGGGCAATGAGTCCCACATGAATGGCCAATTATTAACACGCAAGCAAAAGGGGGTGGGGTGGGGTGGGGGGGAAGGAGCGGGTTCTGTCTCTCCCTCTTTCTCTCCCCTCTCACACTTTCCCGCTTTCTTCTTTCCCTGTGAAGTAGTTGGAATGAACTAAACTCGCCCCCTAACCTTACACAGCGATGAAAGCAATACGGAAAGAAAAATGGAGAGAGAACGAAAAAAAAACGGGGAAAGCTAATGATGTTTTGTTTTTTGTTTTTAAACCAAGAAAGGGAAGCGAAGAGTAACTTAACGGGGGACGAGGTCTTTTCTCTGAGGTGAACAAAAACAAAAAACAAAACAAAGAAATAATAAATTAACGGAAGTGAAAGTAAGTACTTAAATATACAAAAGAGAATGCTGTATAGTGCAACAAACAGCAACGACAAGAATAATAAAATAAAATAAAATTGTACAAAGAAGAAGAAAAAGCTGTAAAGGCAGAGACAAAGAGCTTTTCCGCCTGAAGTACAGGAAAAAATGAAACTAAAGAATTTGGAGGAGAGGAGATAATATGTGTATGTAGAGATATATACGCCAGATGACACACTCCTCCCTACTTATTTATTTTTCTTCTCTTTTGCTAACACCACCCACAGATGTGAGTAGTGGACGAAAAAAAAAACAAAGGAAAGAAAAAGAAGGAGAAACAAAGAAGTGGAAGAGAGGAACAGGGAACGACAAGAGCAGCACTGGGCAGATTAAATCGCAGCTACAAAGCAGAGATAAATGACAACAAAGAAAGTTCACGTATTTGTTTATATATATATAGAGAGAGAGAGAGATGGGGAACGGGAAGAGAAGGAACTCACGCGTTCCCTGAGTCACCGAGAGACCCTTCTCCCCTCTGAGGGGGATACCAAACGCGATCTGAGGGTCGTCAACGGCCCACTGCCACCACCGACAGCTTTCTTGTCTGTATTCACTCTGCGAATCTGTGTGTGTGTGTATGTACGTGTATGTGTGTGTATATGTGTATTTTGAGCCTATTCTGCGGGGCCTTCACAGATACTTCTTCTTTTTTTTTTCCACAGGAGCACCGCACGTGACCGTTTATCGGCACCAATCACAACACGCAGAGACAAAGAGAGAGAGGTATATATTGCGAGATGGAAGGATAGAGAAAGGGAGAGGGGTGAGGAACGGATAGTGTGCGTGTGTGTGTGGGGGGGGGGGGGCATTTACCACTCGCGGTGGGTCTTTCGTGCAGATCCATCACCCACCTCCGTTGTCAGACGCATCGTGCGCGGAAACGAAATGGGAGGGTTCACACATTCCCCAGTTAATTAAAAAAAACAACAAAAACACACGTCTGCATCAAAGTTGTTGTTGTTGTTGTTGTTTTTTCGTCCTCATGAAGAAGAGGTGGTCACATCTCCATCTTGTTTGCCGCCGTTGTTGGAGTGTGTTTTGTGAACTTTTTGATTTTCTGTTTTTTTTGCTGGTGCTCTGTATGTGTGTGTGTCGGAGGAACGTCCGCGGTGAAAGAGAGCAGAGGGCATTTTACCATGACGTGGTCACAACCTCCCATCATTGTTCTTTCCACCTTTTTTTCCCCCTCTCATGGTTTTTGCGCTGTCTCCGTCTCTCACATAATGTGCGCAATTTCCTCCGCGACGGCCTTGACGAGGCTCGGGGACGTCCCCGCCCACGCCCAGTTCCCAAGAGGCACGACGTGCGCGGTGGGGATTCGATTCCGGTAGCGGACGGCCCGCACCCGCCACTCCAACTCGCGCCGCAGCTCGTGGGCGATGGCGCGGGGTGTGAGGCGGCAGCGTGGCAGCGCCCGCGTGTGCTGCTCGAGCACACGCCGGTAAAAAGAGGCCACATCCTCCTCCTCCTCTTCCCCGTCCTCGTCCTCGTCGTCGTCGCCAAGTGCTGCGGTCTTAGCACTATTGCTGCTGCGACCGCTGCTGCGGCAGTTTCCACCCCTTTGGCCCTCCTCTAGGATGGCCGCCTCTTTTCTGTCGCCCTCGTGACGGTGCAGTTTCCCGCTGACAGAGCGGCCCACCGCCGCAGCCGCCGCGGCTGCCCACGAGAGCGCAGCTGCGGGGGCGTCGAGCAATACGACGCGGCACAGGTGCAGCGGCAGCGTCACCGGCGAGGCCGGCAGGGGGCGGCGGATGATTGCGACGGCGGCGGGGGCACGCGCCGCCACCGCGGCGGCCCCAGAGAAGAGCGAAGCCGGCGACGACGACGGCCACACCCACGTCAGCGCCGAGGAGGGGGAGAAGGGCGAGTAGGGCGGGGAGGCCGATAAGTTCGCCGACGCCGCATCACCACGCAGTTCAGGCCCACCGGTGCCGTTCATTGCCTGGCCAACGCCCTCCCCCTCAGCAGCAGCCCCCCCGCCCTGTGCCGCGCCACTGCCAGTGCACGTCTCTGCGCCGTCGCGCGCGTCAGCTGCGGCCTGCCGCGAGCGCTGCTCCCTCCGCCGGGCGTGCGCCGGGTCCCTGCGGCGGGCGATGACTGTGGCCGAGAGGGAGGGCCCCAGCGCGGCGCAGAGGCGGTTCCGCTCGGCCGCGGCGGAGAGGACATCGGAGAGGGGGAACTCCAGCGATGGCGGCAGATTTGCCCCCGCGTCCGCTTCCGCGTATATTCTCGCCACCACAGCAGCAGCAGCAGCAGCGGTACAGACCGCGCCACCGCCGCTGACGCTCCTCGAGTGGGCGCCCGTGGTGTGGACAGGTGGCGGAGGCGGAGGCGGTGGTGTGGATGAAAGTGTGTCGTCGGCTGCCGTCGCGGCGGGAAAGAAGCGGTCGTAGTGGTACCACGACCCGATATCCTCCTCCTCACCGCCGCCGCCGCCAGCGGCAGCCTCTGCCGCTGCCCCCTCTTCATCGGCGCCCGTGTCGTCGTTGTTGTGCTCATGGCCGTGTTTGGCGCCGCTCCCGACATGATACGCCCCGCCGCTGTCGGCGGCGTGGGAGGAGGAGGAGGCGACGCGGCCACCCGCGCCGCTCGCGTGGGCGAGGGTGCTGACGGCGGCCGACGCGATAAATGGACTCACGAGCGCGAGCGGCTCCACCGGCACCAGCGTCGTCGTCGTCCGCGTGTGGTGATACTCCCACAGGTCGAACATGGTGTGCGTCCGCTCCACCGCACCCCCGCTGCCCCGCCGAAAGGTCCCTGAGGCCGCCACTGGCGACGCTGCAGCGGTGCTGCGGGGGTCCTTCTTGATTTGGCTGCTGCTGCCGGCGTCGGTGATGGTGTTGTCCTGCGCCTCTGTCAGGGCCGCGTCGACGTGGTGCGCCGGCAGCCGGATCACCGCCGACAGCTCCGACTCGTCGTCCTCGAAGGCCGCGGCGCACGGCACCTCCCCGCCCTGCCGGTACCCCTTCGCCCTCGTGTGGTCGTCTTCGACGCCCTCGTAGATGAGGGCGCTCGTGCCAAACCCCACCAGCAGATCCCTGTGCGTGTTCGCAAAAAGCGTCCGACGGCGAAACAACTTCAGCGCGGCAATGTGCGGCGCGTCGAGCAGCCGCTTCATCAGCACCGCCTCGCCGTCGGAGACGATCAGCTCCTCGTACGTCTTGCACAGCCGCAGCCGGGCGAGACACCACGCGCCAACGTACAGCGGCCACCACAGGCACTCGGTCGTGCCGCAGTGCGGGGTCGCGATGGTGATGAAGTTCTCCAGCTGCACGTGCAGCTCCATCATCGAGAGGCGCAGCCCCAGCACCGTCGAGTAGAGACCAGGGTCCGCCCGCGGCAGCTCGACCGTGTCGGCGGTGAGGAGGTACAGAAACTCGCGCAGAATCAGACCGCCAAAGGAGTGGCCCACGCACGAAAAGCACACCGGCAGCGGATGGCCACGACCACCGCACGCCACCCCCTCGACACTGCCGTTCGTGCTGCTCCCGTCGTCGCCCTCCGTTGCTAGCCGGTCCTGCTGGACCCGCGCGAGCCAGGCCTGGAACACCGGAGCAAACTCGGCCAGCATGCGGCGGGCGCAGGTGAGGGTGCCGGCATCGGTGCCGAAGAAGTTATTCGCGCCGGGGGCGAAACAGACCAAGTTGCCGGTCTGGTACAGCCGCCCGCTGCGGTTGAAGGGGTATGTTTTGCGGAGGGAGAACTCGCTGTTTTTGTACTCGACGCGCCGCGCAGCGCGGCGCTGTGCTGCAAGACGAGCATCCTCCCCTGCTACAGAATCGCCCGCGGTGGTGGCCGCCATGCTAGGGTGCCGACGGTGGGAAACCCCGCGTGGCGAATGGGAGTCGCTGGTAGTGCTGCTGCTGCCACCATCGCCACCAATCTTTGTCGGGAGAGGCGAAGACACTTCCATCGCGCCGCACTCCCATCCTCGTCCTCCCTGTGACGACGCAGCGGCAGTGGTGGCTGCCGCCCGCTCCGCTTCCTCGTCGGCCTCACGGAGGGAGACATCGTGGTGCACAAAGAGCTCCGTAATGACATTTTCAAAATCCCCGGCATAGCCGAGGACGCCGTGCTGGAGGAGAATAAAGTGGTGCGGGTCCCCCATCGCGGGCGGCAGGGCAGAGGGCGCAGTAGACAGTTCTATACTCTAATGTTTAGCTGTGCTCTTTCTCTCCGTCCTGTGCGCGCGAGTATTCGTACAGCGCCGGACAGGACAGGGCGCGTCCCCCCCAGTGTGACGTGTGTCTTTCTTCTGTTGCTGTTATCGCGTGATTCAGCTTTCGTCCGTTATTTCTCTTCTAAGGAAAAAAAAACAACGGGTTAACCGTGTCCCCCAGCGATGGTATATTAACGCTACAAGTGTGTTTGT